>VUJU01002080.1:3545-43133 GCA_009835225.1 Aphis craccivora | reverse complement strand
CATTGGACAATATGAACTAACCGGATTTATTTTGGTTGATTGAATTTCTCTTTTATGCCTCGAACTAAATAATTTTGGTTCGATAAATGCATAGTTATTGAATTGATTGTCGATTTGATCAGTCATTCCACCTGCAAAGTTAAAAAATATTCAATTAGGTTAAAAATATAAAATTCATAAAATTGAATACATTTTAATATAAAAATGGCTTCTGAAAAAACTAAGGGATCCATCATGATAAAATCATCATTCATCATATAAAAATGTTCTAATGTTAAATCTGTTATGGAAGTATAGCATTAAATTATAAGATATACTTAGGTACTATAAAATGCCTATCACCAATAAAACAAACATTTTAAAATACTGTTCTGAGGAACATGCAATTCTATTCTAAATAGTTATCTATTATATTTTATTAGTAATCAAATAGATTCTTATTCTAGTAGCTCCTGTCATAAACTAGGACTCAGCCTCAGCCTCACCTTTATAATAAAAATAGATGAAATGGAAAATATTAGTATTTAAATCCCTATTTAAATAGGTACATTATATTTTTAATATTTTTGGTTGTTATAATATAGGTAACTAAAAATATAAGATACTGGCAAAGCCAAACCAAAATTTCACAAAAGTAAAATTGATGATGTTATGCCCTAATTTGAACATTATTATGTCCTTATAATTACATTGATATTTATTAAAAACTAAGCATTTACAATATTGTATGATTGTGTTATGAAAAGGGGGACATAATTTAAAACACTACAATAATAAAAGTAAAGCAAACATAAAATTAAAAAATTAAACTTAGCTTTATGGTTACGGGACTAGTTTTTGAAAATTATATTACATCAATAAAATATGACTTGATCTAATAGTTGTAAGAATTAAAAGTATTTTAGTTATTAGTTGTAAATTAAAAAAAAATAATTCAAATGTTTTTTTATAGGCAGGCCGTAACAACATAATAAAAACACCACGTCATAATAGAAACAATTTTCATCTAAGTGATTCTGATTCTTCACTTTAGATCTAAAAATATTCTGTCACACTTTTTTATAGATAAATAAGACGTGTAGATTTAAGGATAAGTTAAATTAAAATAATTAGTTATAAATAGTTTTACAATTCAATACAACTTATTCTATTTAACTTTAAATAATAGGCTTCAATTATCATTAAACAATTAATAATTATGGTGAAAATTGTATATTATCAGTTAAATTTAAATAGCTAAGAATTTTATATAACTGCATACTCAACAATACAATTTGAAATTCTGAGCAAAGCTAGAAATCTATTAGTTTTATAATAATGTTTAAGATCAGAAAACTATTCTAGATAGTACTTAGAAAAGGTAATTTCTAGTCTCCTTGGTATTTTCCAAATGCATAATATGAGAAAACTACTAACAACTGAAGAACATTTTTAAGAAATGGTTCTACATAAAACATCGATAATTTTTTTTTTTATTATATTATTATTGTTTACAAATACATGTGATTACTAAGATGAGCGAAAAGAAGCGAGTGCTTAAAAACAAAATAAGTATTTGTAATTGTCTAGCTTTTTAATATTCTAATTAAATTTATGAAACTTTCTACCTCCATTATTTTCTTTAGAATTTAGATAGAATTAAATATACAGGTATTCAACCGGTTTCTACAGGTTTTTAAAAAATAGCAAAGCTTTTTAAATGTTTACTTAAAGTCACTTTAAAATTAAAATACCTATAAACACCTTCTGAGAAAGTACTAATAATAGTCTTACTTCTAAATTTTATAATATTTCAATTGATTCTCAACAAACGAACTAACCGTGAATTTCCGAACGAAAAATCTTATATTAGGCGCTTGTAAGACGGAGACAGCAAATGTTAGTATTATCAAATTTCGTATTTTATATTTTATAATAATTTTACTTCATTATAACATCGATTAAAAGCGGGAAAAGTAGAAATATGGGATTATATAGGGTTGAGAGTTATACGAGCACTCGGCCTATTTTAATCACCCTGACATAAGAATGAAACAATTTACCTTTACCTACTAATGTATAACATTGTATTAAAAAAAATATAAATACATTTTTATTTTATTTTTTTTTTCGTGTAAAAGAAATATATTTCCAATTTCCAATATGTAAATATATACTTACATACATATATATATATATATATAATATATAATTTATATTACATCATAAATAATAATACTTTATAATCGTTTTGGAACAATGTATGTAGCAAAAAAAATAAAACGAATACTTAAAAAAAGACATCGACATTGTAAAATCTAAATGTTTTTTTTTTTTTTTTAACGATAACCTATTAGAATTTATTACGTATATTTTACCCTATCCCAAATATAATTTATTAATATCATCCATGCAGCGAAAAAATTAATTAACATCTTGTAATATAAAAGAAATTTTTTAACAATAAAAATTTTTACAAAATATTAGTTTATGAATACAATAATTTTAAAATTACGTACATTAAATGCAAATTTAAACTTTTAAGTTATAAGTTATAACTAATAGGTAATTAGTATGACATTTAATTTTTTTTTTTATTGATTTCAAGAAATATCAAGATTTCCAAAAAAATGTATATAATTATTAGTATGAACTCTCAGTTAAGAGAACGCCACACCCGCGGCATGTGTTGTATTTATCTTACAAATATATAACAAATCACAGAAAAAACGTGTTCCATAAAAAAACGTGTTCCATAGAATCAATTTTGGCATCGAGTAGGCTTTTATTGACATTTACATTTTTTAAATCATAATTCGCTTTTTTACCTTTAAATTTGATAAGATAATAAAATAGGTTGATTCATTTTAATATTAAAATTAACAACGCAAAATTAGTTCTGCTGAATACAAATTTTCTACATCGTACTACGTTTGTAAGACAAAGACAAGTAATACAGCGGGTGTGGCGTTGTCTTAATTATGATATTATTCTAACTATAAAATAATATACTAGGTACGAGCTATAGTCAATAATATAAAATCTCGCATTTAACAATGATTTCGGAGGTTATTTTCAAACGTAAACTATGTATTGAATAGAAAAATATGTTTTACTTTATTTTATTATTACAATATTTTTTAACAATACAAAATAGAGATAGTTGTATAATAATAGTTAGAGAGTCTTTATAATATTATACAGGCTCTCTAGTAATAGATATATTATGGTATTTATAGAGACGTGCCATTTCATCATTATAATGTTAATTTAAGAGTATACGGGTTATAGGTGTCGAAAAAATACGATTTAAAAATTAAATTACTTTCAGAAAGAAAAACATTACACTGCAGCTAAAATAGAATCAATAAAATATTAAGTAGGTACCTATTTATTTATAGTTTTAAAATCAACCAATTGTTTTGTAATTTATTATAAAAATAAATAATATAATAATGTGAATATTTATGATATAATTGTTAATCAAAAATACGATTCTGAATAATAATTGAAATTAAGATCTTAAAAGAGGACGTCTTAGTGTCTGACCCAATTTGCTATTTCCGTTTTACAAGTGCGTAACATAGTAGCTAATTTACGCGTATAGAAATTTCACTTTTTGTTTTGTTAATGATAGTAAATTAATTAGTTATTAATTTATTATCAAACCTAAGAGTAACAATATTGTCTGTAGTTTTTCTGATATTTTAATTTTGAAAGGAGTTTTAAGTGGGATAAATATTAAAATTTAAAAATAATCATAACTCACTTATCTGTAATACTGATAAGTCACAATTCAGTCTATGATTAAAACCATTGAAGCTACTGAGCATAAATTTATATTATGCATAATATGGAGATAAAAAATGTGGGTGAGACATCTTTTTAAGATTAAGATTAGATGATGTGTTACAAAATATAAATTGGATATATATATATATTGATTAGGAAGTTTATTATTTATGAGTATTTCCATAAAAATACTTCCTAATGATATAATAAAATGGTTTAGTTTTAGATCAATAAAGTGTATTAATTTTTAAATAAATCATTTAAAAATAAAATGTAGTAAATACTGATCAATGATTACTAAACAAAAAACTCCATATTTTGTATACTTCGTTTCCACAATGTAATTGCAAACTACATTTAAATGCTCTGCTGACATATATCTATACTAATTAACTGATTTATTTAAACACGTACCCATACAAAATATTGATCTGTATAATATTTTCTTAATAATTTAGCTGTTTTACAATTATAACTCGTGCGTAATCATTGGAATCCGTAACAAATAAAAGTAAATTCTTATCAAGTATAGTTAGTAGTTTTATTAAACAGAAATGATGATGACACGTTAACCACCACAATGATCGAATATTTCAATGACACAACGAATCAAACGAATAGAAATTAAATAAATTGCACATGTCATAAGTAGGTATACAAATATAATAGTTATTATTCGAATGATATATTCAATACATATACATCCGGCATAGAACAATGAAATGACCAATTGAATGAATTGTAATCGTAGTATTGTACCATAGATTAAGGATTAATTTTTTACATTAAAACAGAAAAAAGTATTATTTATTCATATACGATATACATAAACATAATACATAAGTACAATAAACAAAAGCGATATGAAATGGAAGATGAGTGTCTCATCATGACGTCATCTCAAGAGAAGATATATGATCGTCTACGTAGAAGATTCGAGCTTAAAAAATGAATAACCTAAATTAAAAATTAAAATTCTATAGGTAGTCAGGTAGTAAAAAAAAAAATATATATATAAATTTTAATTTTACATATTGAATTAATTTGCTTAAAAAAACCGAGTAATTAAAAGTTTGTCTTGGACTCAACGGTACATTACAAATTAAATACAACTAAGATCACATTTAGTTAGATATAAACCAGAAATCATAATATGATTTTATATTATTATCCTAATAAGTAATAAATTATTGCATTTTTCTTAAGCTAAGTTTGAACGATCTTTAAAAATATAAAAAAAAATATAAGTTCTGATGAATAAAACTATCATTGGTATTATTCGTTCATGACTCATAAACTTCTCAATATGTCATATATTAAAACTCAAGACAGAGCGACCCAGTAATTACGTGATTCAACTTCCGGTTTTGTCTATGAATACTGAGTAGTATTGTTATTTATTTTTTTAAATATTATTAGTAACTTTTAGAATACTGTACATATATTCGTATACATATAGTAGTTTAGTCTTTTTGGCTTAAATATGACAAGTTAAATGTTTATGTATAAATATTGTTTAAGTTACAATACTATATTGTTTACTTGAACTTATTACTATTATTAATTTATTGCAGAGAAACATTTAACATATTTTGTAAAAAGGTTTTATAAACAATCTACATATATAAATCACTACCAGACTAGAATCACTGCCATAATGGTTACCTACTATAAGTAAAATGGTCCAACAACTATAAACATTGTGTTTAACGTCCTTTGATTAAGGAACTCTCAAAATTAATTCCGTGTTAATAATTCTTGGTCTTATTTTTCTCGTCACTAGAAATGACAAGATATTTTTGGTAAAACACAAACGGTTACCAAAACAAAAATTGTATAAAGAACTTATTTGGCGGATGAAAATAAATAATAAAAATATTTTTTAAACAAGGTTTGCTTCTATTTTTTAAAAAATATTTATGTTGTTTGTTATGATAAAATAACACGTGTGTATAGTCTGTATAGGTACACAAAACTTAAAGAGCCAAATCGTAATATTTATAAACTTCTCATTAGATAAAAATTAAATATTATATACTATAGGTATAAACTAGGTGGTTTTTCAAAAGGTAAACACTAATTTTTTCAAAATCGTAACGTATATTTTGAAAATATTTCATTCAAATTATTTTAAGTAATTACAAAATACTTATGAAGAAGAAAAGATATTTCTTTCTATAAATAATAATAATATAAATATATTTATCACAGACAATTTTTACTTGTTTTATTTGGCAGTATACATTTTTAATTTACCAAAGCATAATATAAATTAATAAAAATCATATTTTAAGAAGTTATTAGTGATAAGTTATAACTAATAGTATACTATAAGTATTTAAAGTTTTGATGAGCGAAAATGAAAATAACAATTCATGGGGTAATTATTTTTCATTCTACTTTTAAATTTTAAGACACCGGAAATAGGTTATAATATAAGCTTATAAAGTAATGACCAAATTAACTTCTTGTTTAAAATTTGATTCTTAAGTTGTTTAAAAAAATATTCACAAGAGATACTTATTACAACTTTTAGCTTTTTACTATATGAATTTGTCTAATTGTAGACCTATAGCTGTTGTTTTTAATCTACCTACCAGGGCCGTATTACTGCATAGGCTGTTTAGGCTAAAGCCATGGGCAACAAATTTTAACGGTCGAAACGAAATAGCAAATTTTTTTATGGTGTGAGGACTTCCGCCCAAAAACCTCAATCTGGTCCTGCTACCCACTGTTTAGTATTTATATTGCTAGGTCTAGAAATTTATATTTTTATTAGTAAAATAATAGTAGTTATTTTTACGATACAGAAATATTAAGCTTAAGCGCTTTAAGCATAATAATTTTATACAGATACTTACGTATAAAAGGTATAGTAATAGTTTAAAAATATTTTTATTAATTTATATATATATATAAAAAAAAAAAGGAATTCATAAAATAAATATTATGTGTGACCAAAAATATAATGACATTAGGAATTAATAATGAAATAAAAACTTTAATTTAATAAACAGATTGAAAAAACCCCATGTGTTTATTGTTGGTCTAGTACTAGACTAAAGCGATGAGAAACACTGCGACCAAAACGGTTGTTAAGATTTTTTTTTATTTCCGTGAATACAAAAAAAAAACTAAATTGTTGTTCACACAATTTTAATTATATACTCTATCTTATGCATAAACTCAAAACACGTGCGTTGTGCAGTACCTACCTACTTCTACTAAAATTCACCACAAACATTAGATATTATAGAACCTATAATAATAGATATGATATTATTATGGGAATTTAAAAAGTCGAATATAAGTCAAACAGGATATGCAGGGATATTCAAAAATATTTTTACAAATTATTCTATAAAAAATATACCCAAGAAAATATTACATTTCTTTATAATTATGAGATAAGAGTTCTTTTGCATTTAATACCAGATAGGAAACTAGAATTGGTAGGAACTAACTAGGACATCCGTCGCATAAAATATGAGGAACCGATTAAGATGTAATCTAAAATTTAACGTGACTGCTAAGATTATGAAAACTTATTTTTTATAGTTACATGTTCATGTAACTAGGAAAGGATTTTATTGTAAATATATATATATTAACTGAAATGAGAAATATTTAATCTCATAAAAAAATGTGAAAGATTTAAATCACTGTAATTTATTGAAATAAGTCCAAATTTATTTCACATATTTAACTCAAATGCTGTTATCATAATATACCAGGAACGTACGCAGAAAAAAAATTTAGGTGGTGCTTTTTAAAATAAGTTATTATTAGAACTTTTTTTCAAATTTTTTTGTACCCATCACGTTGATATACAATAAATATATTTTTATTTTATTTATAAATCGTGTTGAAGTATTTTTATTTTTATTCAAATTATATTAATTATTTGAATTTGTTAGTATTAAATTTTATTACAAAAACTAAATATTTCGAGGGGTGTTTGAACACCCAAAACACCACCCTGTGTACGTCCCTGTAATATACGTAACTGATAAGTAGGTAACGTTTATACATATATTATATACAATGATCAGGTGAAATTATTTGTACTGTGACTGTTCTTTTTTGTCTCCGTACATTGATTTTATATCGTATTTTTATATAATTGTTTAGAATTCATAAAATTACAACTTCATTAGGTAAATAATAAGTCTGCGAATGTTTTGAAACATCAGTATCACACTTTAAAGTACTTCAACATATTTCTATACTACCAAATACAAACAAAATTAAAAGCTTCAAAATAAATTTAAACAACAAATTTTAACATCTTCGCTTTTAAACCTTATTGCACTAATTTATCAAAATATACGCTGATTTATACCGAGCACAATTATATGAATTAAAATTCTGATTTTTTTTAATACCTATATTAAGTACCTATACATTTTTTCTTCACTTTTTTGTTAAGCAATTAATACATATTTTCTTATAAATAAGTAGCTATTTTGTTTTTTTCATTATAATAAAACAAAAATATACATTATTTTTTTTAACCAACGTATACAGTTACAACATAAGTCATAATATTACATAGTGTCATAGTTCAACTTACACAAAGCATAAATTATAGATTAAAGTAACTATGGGTTGATTATGTATTATTCACTATGGTTTATAATATTACCTCGAATATTACATTATGTTAGACATATAAGTTCCTTTAGGTATATATATATATTCAATGTTATGCGGGATGACTATTATAAATTTAGTTTTCATACCTAACTCATATTACATTTCAACCCTTTATAAGCAAGCATTTTTTTTCTTTGAGAATGGATCGTCATGGATGCAAATATAATCCTTTATATAACACGTGCAGAGAATGATAAGACATGTTAGAGATATAATAAACAAAGGAAGTGTAATTAATTTATCTTTAATTTGGTATAATTTGCTATTAAAATGAATAAAAATATGTATTTAAAACCATAATAATAAATGATAAAAAATAACAAACCCGACGGATATGAATTGATTAACTATATAGGCTACAGTTATGAAATTAAATGTATTATAATTATTTATAGTATACAATATAATAATATAATAACACAATATATAATGTGAAACTAGCAAAAATAAAAAAAATGAATTCAAACTTGCTTAGTTGTTTTTTAATAATAATAGTTATAAAATATAAATAATGGTTAATACTTGAAATTGATATCGAATGTTTATATTTTTATTTTCATTATGTGATAAAATTTTCAAAATATTAATTCTTTTTGAACTATCTTTACATATATAAATGACAAATTTACAAATTTTAAATTTTTGTCTGTAAAATTATTCAGTTCAAAATTCTTGAAAATTTAATATAAGATCCCATATTTTCTTATATCTGAATAAAGAATATATATAGGCACATTTTTTTTTATATACATTTGAAATTAAAATTTTGACGAAATTCGTATAAGTTGTAAAAAATTGGTAACTATTTTGTACTCGATTTTGTAGTAAGAAAAATTACATCAACCTTCTACAATAGTAAAAATAAAATAATGACTTTAATCGCTATATCAAAATAAATTAATCACTTGCTGATATAGGTAATAAACTAATAAATAATTAAATAGGTTGATGGACCGTTTCCGCTCAGAATCGTTTTTCGTATACAATAATATATCATCGAATTCAAATTTAACTCACGTATAATAAATCAACTACGTATATAACTATATAGAAACTTAAAACATTCCAATATTACTTAAAAAAATTATTTTCTTAACTTAATAAAATTCATTTTAAATATATAAAGACTAATTTTAAGCTATGTATAGGTACCTATTTTATATTTTCAAGTCTATATACTTTTGATTTTTAAAATGTTGATAAAAATTTTAGGTTTAGTGGAAATTCTTGAAAACTTAATATCATCAAAATAGTACCTACCTACTTAAAGTTTATTTGAGTGGAATAGAATGTAATGGTTTGAATTATTTTATTGAATAATACAATTAAAAAATATATTATACCTGTTCTAAGTTAAATGTGTTTCATTTAAGAGGATATCAGCGAACTGGTTTTAAAAATATAATCACCCATAACAAAACTAGAGAATAATATTTTTGAGGTAATGACTTAAAAATTTGTTTAAATATTATTATCTTAAAACAATTCAATATTGATTTAAATTTATGAAATTAGTTTCTATTCTTAAAGTCGAATATAAAATTTAATAGTAATGATAATATATAAAATCGATATGTCAAACATTAAAAATGCTATATCTACTATAATCATTTATGTGGTAGGTTATTTTACTTAAAGATTACTCATTGACTTAACACCAATCTGTAATTACTGAAATCTTAAGAAGACGAGCTAAAACACTCGGCGAGTTATGAGTATAAAAATATTAAAACCTATTAAAAAATGCTCATAATTCACAAAAACTTAAAGTATCGTGAAAAACCCAGGTAAGAACACAGCTTATATTCTTATCTTTACGTTTGATAATAATAGGTATTTAAATTTAAAATTTAAAATTAACACACAAAATTGGTTTTACTGGATAAAAATATACCATGTTATTGTTATATTCAGTGGTGTAGCCAGGGGGAGGGCGTCAAACCCCCTCCTTGGCCTTAAAAAAAATTGTAATGTATATAAATTTATAGTTTTGTTAATTGTTATATTTATGTATAAAATGTATTATTCAATTAGGGTACCTACAACTCGGTACATTTTAGCGCATTTACAACCGGGATATTCGAACTGCACTTATTATCTAAAAGGAAATAGTCAAATTGCACTTGAGTTGAAAAATGGTAATATAATGGTAGAACTGCATTTAAGCTCAAAAAAGTATTTCCACAAAATTATCTTGCATTTGAAGGGGTTAAACGCTTAGAAAACACTCATTTCCTTTCCCACTTACTGTAGGCTTAGGACTTCGGAGTTAGGACTGACAATGATTTTAATCATTGGCGTGGTTAGAACACAATCTATGACATGTTTCTTTTATTTAGAATAATAAGATGTAGATTCTATTAATCGCAATCATGGTATTGTAAAATACAAAATTTGCAACTGATTTCAAATCTAAAAAATAAACTGGAAAATGATGTTTTAGCATAATTAAAAATAGATACTAATATTTTGACGCAAATTACTGATATAAGATCTTCAACTATACACGGTACCAGAAAAAATAAATGATATTGAAAAATATATTCATTATTATGCTCAAAGCAAATTACTAAGCTTACATTTTTAATTGATATTTGTTATTAGTTTATAACTACAAAAAATTGATCGAAATGAAAAAAAAATATGTAAAAATGACAATAATTATATTTGACGATTTTAAAATTTTAAAAATATATTTATAATATATTATAACATGATGTATGTATAAAACTATCATTTTAACCACGCCAATGATTAAAATCATTGTCAGTTCTAAGCCTATACCTAAGTGGGAAAGGAAATGAGTGTTTTCTTAACGTTTAACCAAACCAAATGCATGAAATTTTTGTGGAAAAAATTTTTTTGATCCCAAGTGCAGTTCGACCATTACTTTTTTTCAACTCAAGTGAAATTTGACTAAAATAAGTGCAATTCGACCATACCTGTTTTACCGCTCCTGGACAATATACTTTAGAGGTGAGCAAAAAAGAAGATCATTAAGCCCCCCCTTGGGTAATTCCTGGCTACGCCACTGGTTATAATATGTACGTTTGTAAAACGTGTGGGTATGGCGTCCTCTTATATATATAGTAAATTACACTAAAACAATCACCATGAATTTGAGTGGCGTCTCCACCAATTTCTATAAAGGTAAATTCAGATTATAAACATTGCACATTCATATGTACATAATATTACTGCAAAAAATAATATTTTAAGAATTTTCGTTGTTTTTTATGTGCTATAAAGATAATTTATATAAATTGTGTAAGTAATAGTTTTATAATTATTTATAAAAATTAAGTAATATTATTTTAAAAGATTATTTTTTAAATATTTATTATAATAATAAGTATTAACTATAGTTATAAGTATGAAAAATGGATTTTTAAATATAAGTATACCAGAATTGTAATTAACTAATGCAAGTAGAAATTTCAGTTGTAACTGAAATGAAAGGGAAAGAGGAAATGACTCCTGGTAAGCAGCTGCTTTTAATAATATTTTTGAATTAAAATGTTTTAAGAAATCTAATTATAAAGTACATTGTAAAACAATTATTAGATGTTGATTATGTAAATCTTTATTTTGAATTTTGTACATTAATTTATACCTATTACCTACGGGTTACCTATCAAATTTTTAAAAGCAATTAATCTATTACCTATCTATAGAGATTAGTTATCAATAAAGAAAAAAGTGAAATATGTATATGAAAAATATTTATGTACTTTTCTCCCTTGAGATGTGTTAAGAACTACCACTAGTTTGTATAAGAAACGCCGATTAGGGTTAAAAACTATTGTTATATAGATACTATTATTATATGTGTTTGCTGAGTTTAGTCATTTACCTATATAATTTATTTATTTATTGTTAATTAGTATCAGGCTAAGCTTTATACAACAGTTTAAATAATAAAAAAATATTAATAATATCATGAAATAAAAATAATTGTCCATATGGGATATAGTAATAGGATATAATATTATATAACAAAATTACACGTAACATACGGGACATGGATTATGTTAAAACATTACACTGATCAGGAAAAAAAAAGATTAGATATTTATACAAATACAATATGTAATATTATATACATAGTTTATACCTAAAACAATGAGTACCTATTACAAAAAATAGTTGGTAATACATTAAAATAAATATCATAAACTAATGATTATTGTACTTAAAAACATTTTTATAGTTAGGTATATAAATAAAAAAATAATATTGGAGAGGTAGTTAAAATTAAATTACTTGAATGGCTTCCTACTATATCAGTTGCATTCAGCTTTCGTATATTGTTTAGTTTTTGTATGAAATTAGGAAAGCGGGAAATTTTCACCCATTATCAAAATTAAGCACCTTCAATTACAAAAAATGTATCCCCAAATATGTACAGAGATATATTAATGTAAATAAAATAAATACCTAAATAAATAATAAGCCATAATATATTTGATTTAGTGTAATAAATCCATATATCTAATAAATGTTGTAGGTTAATTTTTTAAGGAAGGGCTTGAAAACAACCAAGTGGACTTAAGACCTTTACCCCCCTCTCCTCCCATCATCATCTCAGTAACTGTCTATGAACAGTTAACACAGTAATATCTACATATCAACAATATATATATATATATATATATTTATAACCAAATAAATACTACGAGAAAAAATGATATTTTACAATTATAAAAACCACTTGTGATCTAGTATAATTAATCAAAGCCTAAAAATTTAGAATAATCCAGAAGGTAATATGAGTAAATAAAAGAGAAAGACACTTTTTTAATGTAACTAACTCATCTAGTTATAATCAGCAAATTTTATTAGAACATAGATGTTATGTATAAGCCCTACATACAATTATTGTTTAAACAGAATCTACAATAAAAAATCAAAAAAAAATACTTAAGATAAATTAAATAGTGAATACCGACAATACTACATATGTATTTAGCTCTAATGGCAATATGCCAATATTGTCTACTCTATTGTCAGTAATTTCTCGACTTAAATAACACATTGTAAAATTATATTTCTTTAACATTGTAATAAGAAAAAAATACATTGATTAAAACATAAAAAAAAATATATCCCCCATCGAATAAAAAATGATAAATTTAACTATGCATTCAATTCAGTAGACTGTACTTAGTAAATTCATCTACATAATAAGCCTTTACCATCAGGTTTATGATAATATACCTACTATAAATAACAGTAACAAGTACCTATAGTACCTATATTATACTTTTTTTTTAATCAGAAAATGGTCTAATTTAAAATAGTAATGACAAACACTTACAAGTACACTATTTGGGTATCTACATCAAGTTTAATTACAATTTACGATATCATAAAATCGAAAAGAAAAGGTAAATTAGTTACAACTCAATAGATTAGTTTTTAGTATACCTATTATAGATCTTATGATACTCGTGTTGGGTACAATTATATAATATGTTGTTATGTTCTAAAATTGAAAATACTCACAGCAAACATATTGAATATGTACTAATGTTAAAAATATGAAAACTAGCACTTTGACAATAGGCAGTGTATGATGATCCTTTGAGGTGAGCATATCGCCGATGAACATTCATCAAGCTCAGTTTGTTGTTAAATTTTCAATAGGTACACAAGAGTAATAAACAATGGTAAGAATAAAAATGTTAATACTATCAACCGATTTGCACTGATGATATTTTAAAATGGTGTTATACTTAACACAGTAGTTGAACAATAACTGTAGAAAATGAAAACATTGATATTATTAAGTAATAACAGTTATATTACAATAGAACTTAATTATTTCACGTGCGGCGAGCCGAACCCTACGCATGAGCGGACGGAACAGATGAGCGATTGAGCGAACGATAATTAACTAAACGTTGTTAAAAAAAAAAAAAAACCTATCACGATTTTTATTTTTTACCATTTCCACTTCCTCCGGCTAAGGAGGATTTTTTTTAATCTTTATTACTCCCACTTGTCTTATCAACAACAATAATAGTAATATACACATAAATATAATATGTTATATGTATAATATTATATCAATAGCGATACCATCATAAGAGGTCGCAGTGCAGCCAAATCCTGCCGTCTAGTAAATCCTTTTTTCCCATCCGTTGTTACTTGCCGTTAAATTCGAGTACGTCGAGATCGAGACGTCGCCTCTACTCTTTTCTCTACGACTCGACTACTCGAGAAAACGTTCTCAAAAACGCAAATGCTGTGATATACCTATTATAAGAGTATAATATTATTTTTCCAAGTATATGTGATATAGCATAAGTAGCACATCGCACTTGTATTACAATTATTCTTACAACAAACATCTGTAATGCGGACATTCCTGTAATCGATATGTAAGTAATTTTCCTCATGAGTCATTTCGCATTAGACTATAATAGGGATACCAATTATCTATCGCGGAATAGACCCGAATAGTTATAATATTTTATATTATCTATTTGTTCTATTTACTATTAAATTGCAATATATTTTTATCGTGCGTCACAAACTCACAACTACGTATAATAAAGTCAAAGAGACGCGAGCGTACATGGGCACATAATCGACTTGATAGTCGATCTAAATTACAATAAAAACTATAGTAAATAAAAACAATGTTGTTTACCTACTTGTATCTATATATGTCTACCCTTGCCACTCAATTATTACTATAATAATAATTAATAAGGTATTTTATTGTTGAAGAATTGACGGCGGGTCGCAGGTGAGCGACTATTACGTTTATTGGACATAATAAATAATTGTATCCGTCATAAAGTAATAAAATGTAAACGATAAATAGGTGGATACCTACATACCACATTATAAAAATTAAAAACTCATATCAACTCAGTATTATTGTGTTGTAAATTGTAATTTGTAAGTAAATATTACAATATTGTTTATACTACTTTATAATTATCTCTCAACCGGTCAAGTATCAATACTTACTGTCTTAGGTCTGGGTAGATAGGTAGTTTACTAGTTAAAGTAGTTAAACATAGATGTATAAATGTATAATATAATTGTATTAGTTAGGTGATAACCTATGTTTTATACCTACTGTTTACATTATAATATTATGTTTATGTAATATTATTTTATTTATTTTTTTTACAGTAGGTAAGTAGTCTATTACGGTATTTTTGTGAATTGCGTGCAAATGAAGTTCGAGTTGTGACCCAGGTCAGAGTCGTAATTATATATTGAAGTCTCCAGGACGGTATCAAAAAAGTTTTGGCTACATTTATTTATGTTACCAATTTTTAAAATTTTTTATTTAAAAAAAAAACAGTATAGTTTTCTTCATTGCTTCATTACTATATATTTTATTTTATTTTACATTATACGTATACTATATCTTATTATACTACAGCGTCGTACGCATACTGATAAAATTAAGTTTAATATAAATTTATTGGCTCATTTTGTGTTGTCTACTGTGGCGCTGAACCTTTTTTTAAACCACTAGGGTAAACTTTTTTTTAAACCCAACCACGGGTTAGCGACTCATTCAGCGTATAAATATTTGCCGACTGCATTCAATTAATTGGTGCAATACAGCAAATACTGTATGTATGTTGTCTTTAATTATTTATAGTCTATAAACTATTTAGTATTATTTACATTAAAATATATAATACTTATAATATATCAAACAGTCACCTAACTACCTACCACCTAAAACAGTTCTGTGGTATTTACCCCACTTGCGTTCGGCTCCACTGTTATGTCTACATTTTTTTTTAATTAATAATATAAAATTTCAACCCAGCCCATACTCTTATATGAAATATGATATACTTTGCACTTTTTATAGCCCCTACAAAATAGTATGACACATGTATTTTAAAATTAAATTAAAATTGTTGTAAGTAACTACAAACTTACGTATTACGAAGGTTGAGGCCCCTTCCAAATCCAGAGTCCCAGGGCATAACTGCTGTGTCTTGCTATTCTGTAGATACGCCAGTGGCCCGGGTATTCCTAAGAGCCGAGAGGTACTTACGAGTTGCGGTCACACAATAATATATATATTATATAATATATACATTATACATACAATACACATCTAGTCCTTAAGTAATTTATCACATATTATAATTGTTTGTGTTTTCTGCCTGATTTTCCATTTTGTGATTCTGTGAATTTTTTAATCATATATCTTTCCTTTTCATATTATGGGGTTCCCACTTGGCCATTTTTCTACCGAATTTTTTCATCACCATGAGTAAAAGTTGATCTTTGTTTCACAATGGTGTCCAACCCACTAATTTTTGGTAACCTCCTAATCTTTTTGTAAATACCTGTATCTTTATTTTGTAGTTACAAGTACAAATAATCGATAGCTAAACAGCGGTTTATTTTATAAATATCGAAATTTTAACTGAAATCAAAAAAATATTAAATATATCAAGTTCTGTTTTTACTGTAGAATTAAATTATACCTAAATTATTACCTATTTACTATAAAATGACCGGTTAAATTTAATAATTATTAGTTTACTAAATATATTTAATGAATTAGCTATATACTATATATATTATACATGATAGGTAGTGTTAAATATTCAAACTATTCTGATGTATACTGGCATGTATACAAAAAAAATTTCGGGGGGGGGGTTATAAACAAATTTACAATAATCAATATTTATTGATGAATGATGATATAAATAAGCTATACAACTATTAATTTTCTGGGGAGGGTTGAACCCCCAAAACCCCCCCTGTATACGTGCCTGGATATATATTATACCAAAATTAATTTCTTAAAGATATTTTAATAAATTGTTATGGTTTGAGGTAGGTACCTATTATATAATATTTATATTAAAATTTGTATATTTACATCCATTAAATATATTATATATTTAGAAATATTAATGACTTAAACATTTTAAAAGTTCGTGGACGTGTTGTGGTGAAAAAATATTTATTAATTATATTTTTATTTTTATAAGATTACTGAATGTATTATCATTATACTAGTAGGCGCCTTTATTATACCTTTAAAAAAAATTAAAACACGACAATATATCATAAATAGTTCAAATATCAAGTTGTTATTCTTTCTTGGTTAATAACTCCTATGTACAAAATAATTAATCTAATTCCCATTATATAAAAAAAGTATAGGTACTACGGTAGTATGGTGTACTTATTTGTTTTTATGTTTGATAAATATTGCATAATTAAAGATAAATTATACCTATTATAAAATATTCATGTAATACTTCCCTTCAATAACTATTTTTTTTTTTTATCTATAACAAAAGATAATCATCAGTGGCCCATGTTTATAGGTATTCGTTGACAATTGACCTAAATATTAATACATTATTTATTCTAAAATACTAAAACAATATATTATTTCTTTGTAACGTTCCTTTTGTCGTGAACATTTTAGAAATTAACATCGTCATTAATATTAACTGGAAATATATAAAATACTGTTAAATATTATCCATCCGCAGTGACAATAGTCAATTAGCTTTATAATTCTATTCTTCGTGGAAATAAGTAACGTAGAATTTGATAAAAAAATTCCTATACCGTAAATATTAGTGATGAACTTTATTAAATTTTATTAGATTATTTAATACTAATTATATATATATATATAAAAAATTAAAATTGTAAAATATTATATAAATACAATTAAAAATACTATCAATTTTTAGAATCAAAATTATGCACAGGAAATTTATTATAATTTATAGATATAATAGAAATAGATGTATTATATATTTATGTAGGTAGTAAATATACTTAGCCACTTAGGTACTTAAACTGTTATCATAAAAATCAAAGTTTGGATTAGTTACGAGAAAATTAAAAAATTAACTTTCATAAAATTATTAGATAGGTAGTAGGTACCTATTAAGATAATCTAATTTTACGTATTAGGCAAAATTTTTTTTTAGGGGAGGTAGTAAAGTTAATGAATTATTGTTGTGTAGTAAGCCATAACTATAGAATCCTTCATATAAGTTTCGTACTTGTGTACGATGATGCTGTGTACCTAGTAGTAATACCTATAATATAACAATAAAAATTCTACATTTTAGACTTAATATGCTACCTGCTTCAAACAAACTACAATTTTATGTCTTATTACTTAATATACGTTCAAAAAATAATTTTTTCAATTTTTCTAATGTTTTGGGTGGTTTTTACTTATCCTCGGCCCCATGGCTACTCTATTGCTATATAATGTAGGTATTTAGTATAAAGTACTCATTGATCCTTCGTTTCATACAAATGTTTTCAACTCGGTGCAAGCTCGTAGTCGCATGAAGCTCCTTTCGTTATCGCTCAACTGGTGATTCCTTTTTAGCCACTAGAATGTTCGGTTCAATGTGGCCCGGTTCAAGTACGTTAGTGGCAGCAACTTCCGAGGCTGTTTAGCGGGGTCTGAATAAAATAGCGCTGCGCGTGTTTGTCTCTTACATACTTGAATGATGACCACGCTGATAGGCTTATCATCAACTCGGTTTGCTTTAGAGCAGTGGTTCGTGGTTCACAATCTTTTTGTTTTTTGAGGCCGCGACCCCTTATCATTTAACCAAGATTTTGAGCGACTCGTATATGCTTTAAAACTTGCAACTGACGTTTAGACCGTTCGGAACATTGATAAAAAACCGAATTTTATTGTCGATTAGCTTTATATCTATATTTAGAAGTATTTACCGTCCCAAATTATATTTTATTTAATATTAATCTTACTTTTTTATCGGTAATCCTAAACTTTTATCAATTGTAATTTTCAACAATGATTATTATTATGATGATATTTACAAAAACACCTTATTAGTTATTTATTATTAATAGGTATATAATTGTATTGTAATATAATAAATATTATTAGTTATTTTTTATATTTTTATTGACGACTGTAAAAAGATTGTTGGCGATCCCCAGAGTTTGAGAATCGCTGTTTTAGAGAATGAGTTTTGTTGTTCAAAATATATAAATAACCAATAGGTAATAAACTTATAATTGATAATAAAAATTGTACACGATAAAACGAATTCAAAATTCGTAAAAATTCAGAAAGTTAATATTTTAATCGGAATTTTAATATACGTTTAAATCAATATAGAATTGGTCCTCTAGAAGATTATAATGCGGTAACCAACCAGTAGCGGACGAAGGGGGGTTTTGGGGGTTCAAACCCCCTCCGATATGAATGGATGATTAATTTCAAACGTAGTTATTCTCACTTATGAACCTTCAAACCCCCCCCTCAAAATTTTTTCTGCATCCGCCCCTGCAAGTAACCAACAACTAAATTAACAGAAATTTGCAATAAATAACAAAAATACGTGTTTTGGTCTTCTACTTGATGTGTGTAACAGTTGTTTGATTTCGTTGTTATAAATAGCAATCCATACACTTTTCCTACTTTTTCTTTAATAATCGTATTTATAATTTATTTTATATACCTACTCAATAGTCAATAGAATTATAAAAATATTTACTATACGTTTATTTATTATCACAATTATCATTTATACTATATTATACCTATATTTATGCCTTGGTCCGTTCAGTTATCGAATATGGGTGCGTTGTCTGGTCACCATACTCCACTATATTGACATTCGACGGATTGATCGGGTGAAAAACTATTTTTTGAACTTTGCTGGTTTTTGTCTCAATATTCTTCATCCAAAACATGATTACAGACTTATCAGATAAGCTCTTAAGCTCAAGCTCAATTACCTTTCAGCTATGCATGATAATCTTGATATTAACTTTATTCGAGATCTGATAGAGGGTCGAGTCGTTGGCCCAAGGCTTCTCGAACTACTCGATTTTCGTATTCCCAGTAATATTAGGCTACAGTGTACGATACACTGGGTACCTTTTATCCCCCTATCAATGAATTTAACTTCGCCAGAAATGGCTCACTCTGAAGAATAATGCGCTTAGCGAACTTGCCTTAATTTACTTTTAGTACGGAGGCATACACTTTTGTTAGTCTGTTTGTCTCTATTGTTTCTTATTTGTCATTACATTATCTTTATTATTCTTGACCTCAATTATATTTAAGTTAATCCTATATGTAAACAATATATTATTACTTATTATATCTTATATTTACACTCAATGTATTATCTTGTAAAAAGCCAATAAGCCAATAGGCGTTAATTCTAATAAATATATAAATACATTATTTTGTTATATATTTATGTATTTACATGAAGATAAAATAAATGTCAAGTTACATACATTTTTATAATATGATATAAATTAATATTTTATTATAATTATTAAATACTGCAAAAAATTAAATCATAAAATATTAAAATATACGCTTGGTGATATTATAGGCTGGCTGACCGTTTCCTCTCAGAATCGGTTTTCGTACCTACACAATAATATATCATTGAATTCAAATTAAACACACCAATAATAGTGGTCCACTTGATACCTAGTGTACTGCAAAGTGGTACACATTTTCCTACCTTAAAAAAAAGTTATTGGAATGTTAAATCATTACAAATAATACTATTAATTTTATAGTACCGTTGTAAAAGTTATAGTAGCTAACTAATATCAGTTATACACTTATATCTACTAAATTCTGGAATTATATAATTAAAAATGTATAACGACTATAAGAGGTAGATATGTATTAATTGTATTATTGCTGATATTTTGTTATGCGCAGTCTTTGAATTTCTTATATTATATTGTGCAAACTAAAAGTTCATCTATTTTATACAAACAGATAACTAAAGAGTGAAATAATATTTAGTTATGGATGTAGCTAAATAGCTTATTACTTATGGGTATTAGATTAGGAATAATATAGGATATATAGTTTAGACTGTTTAGAGTATATTATAAGATATCGAAGAATATGAACATAATATTATATAACTAAAATGTTTTTTCGATATAAATAAATGGATTTTAGCGGTATAACAATAGTACATTACTAATTAAATATCAGTATATAATATATATTTATATATAATTGTAATATAGTATAGCAAATTTTAAAATATTTTACAATATTAACATTTAATAATTAATATATAATAATTTGAAACACACACATAAAAGTAGTTAACACATACTCGTGGGATTCCTATACTGCAATATAAACATTAATAAAGTAATTAAAAATTAGTTCGATTGATAATTGCTATAAGTATATATTATATATTTGTGCTTTCTATTGGTTTTAATAAAACAAAATAAACATAGTATTGTCTAATAATCATAACCAATAATGATTTAATCCGTGAGTATAGGTATTGTTTAGGTATACTATAGATAAATATTTTTTTAATCATATAACTATAACTTAAATAATAGAAGTTCATAACATAATATTGTATAACTAGTACGATATTATAGCATTAAATAAAAATAAGTAACAATTTTAAGTTATAATTTATAAATACAATTAATACTGCTTATACATAAAAATAATAATTTTGAAACTAAAAACAATAAGGATAGGGATAGGAATGTTATAAAAGCATAACGGTACGAAGAATATTAATTAGGCAGAATATAATTGGTAAATGGAAATTATTAATATTATATATATATATAATGGATTTAATAGTTTATATTGTTTATAAGTTATTATAGTAGGCAATAGGTATATGATAGTTGATACTTGATACGGTATACATATTAATATATTATATAGGTAGGTAAGTACAATATGACGTAAATAAGCTAAAAGTTCAATAACATTGTCTTAAAATTAACTATCAATACAAATTAATAATATACGACTTATGGAACTAATTATTGTCTTGATTATTATAGTATCAAATAAATAATTTAACACTATTTAATGATATTGAAGTTAAATAAATTGTATCAACACTTAAGTTTAGAGTAGACTTTCATATTTTTCTATATATAGTATTTTATTGCAATTAATTATAATAATTAACATTCAGACCTTTTAATAAAAAAAGAAAAAAAGGAAGAAAAGAAAGAAGGGAAAATTATAAAATATATTTCAGACGGTATCTGAATAATTAGCCAATTAAAAAAAAAAATTTAAATAACGAAACAATAATAAAATAATAACATTAAACAATTTTAACAGTTTTTTATCTTTAAAATACCTAGGTATATTATTTATAACTGGAGATATAATAACAACAATTATTAGTATTTTCAACTAACATAATAATATAATATATTATGTTAATTATTACGAAAAGTTATTTTCATTTTACCATAGGTTTAATTGAAACAATTTTGAAAATTGTACAGAAAAAGATAAATATTAAATTGGAAAATAAAATATTCCATAATATTATCCCATCCAGTCCCGGCTCAAGTCAATACATGCCTAGGCAAACTTGAATTTACATGTAAATACTACATCAAATATATTTTTTTTATCTATAATAGAAAAATGTTTGATGCCACCCCTGAAATATACAGCCCTAGGTGTGGACATATGTCGCTTACCCCTTGAGTCGGTCCTGATCCCATCGAATGTAATAGAACAGCATATTATAACTAATCTAAATTGTGCGATTAATATAATACATAACTTTTGTTTAACTTATAATCTAAATCGGTAAAATAAAACTGAAACTATATAAAAACAGCATGTTATTGTAAGAAAACATCATGACATACAAGTTTTCTGATGTTTCCAATTAAAAATAATTATTCCAGATAATATCAGCATTAACCCCAGAAAACACGTTTACGCAATTTAAGTATAATAGCTTAATGTATTATACCTAATATTATATATTTTCTTTATAATATGTTACTTATACAAAAAAATCACAGGATGCTGAACTGTCAGGCACGACAGGAGAATAACATTATTTTTAACGAAAAATACAAAACAAACTTATTTAAAACCAAAGTAAATTAATAAATTATACGTAACCTATTGTTTAAATATTTTATATAATATAATATTAATAGTCGGTCAAACAGCTTGGTGGATTCATAGTACCATTCATTTCGTATAAACTAGCTATTGCAATAAAAATCAAATACCACAACATAAGGACAGCTCCAAATTTTCTATCTAACTTCCAACCATTCATGTGCGTTGCCACTAACAAAAATACTACGGTCGATAGAAGTGTTAATGTGCAATAAGTTAAACCTGTAACAATAATAACAAAATTACGTTATTTAAATGAAGTCATGAAGGTTTGAATATATATTCATATTTTTTACATTGAAGCATCACTTATTAATTACGGAACAAGTTGCGACTAAAATAATACTTTTTTTTATTAGTTTTATAAAATTAATCGTATAAATAAATGATAGAAAACGAATATTATTAAGTTAATATTTTAATGTCAATAATATTAATTAAATTTGACTTACCTTTACTATACACTTTTACAGTACTCCCTGGATTAAATATAGCAGTTTGCAAAAACCACGGAAGTCCTAGGCATACTAATATGTCAAACACGTTACTTCCGATTGCGTTAGATACAGCCATGTCACCGTAACCTAAAATTAGATTTTGCATTATGATTATGAAGCATGATTTACAATGTACCTATATTATAAAGAATATAGAACAATTTGTATTTTAATTATATTACATATATATGCTTTTAGTGGCTGTAAATACCCAAATTTTTCATATTATGTTTGGACCAATTATATGAATAAAAATATAGTAGGTATATATTTTTAGTAGTTGGATTTTTAATTTGATAAGCTAGAGTTTTAATATGTAAATTGTAAGTCTCTTTTATACTTATACTTCATTCTGTATAATTATATACAATTTATTAAAATATAAGTATATTTTGAAAAAATTAAATTATCTATGCATAAATACACACACATACACAACACACACACACACACACACACACACACACACACACACACACACACACACACACACACACACACACACACACATATATATATACATATATGTTAATATTATATACATAATTGTAAAAAGTAAAAATTAAAAATCTGTTTTTCATTTCAAACATATAAGAAACAAACTGACGAATTAAAAATTGTATTCATAATTAATATTAGAAAACGGCATGTTTGTCTTTCTATTTTAGAATTATTTATAGGAATTGATATAGTTTTAGCTGTGGATATTTTGACTTGTGTATAGCATGTGCGTTTTTCTCAAGCCTTGGTTATATCTAAAATTCGCATCCCGGGTGATTTAACTATTATTACATGGCAAAACTAAGATCATATAACATCAAATACTAAAATGTGGTGAATAACAACAATATCTTATTTAAATATTATTAGCATATATTAAAAAAAAATTATTATATTTTTATAGCATTTTAACCCCTTACCTTCTTTAACTACTGAAAGACTTGATAGAGCATCTGGTACACTAACTCCAGCTGCAACAAACGTCAGACCCATGACTGTGTCCGGTATCCCAAGTGTATTACCTGTGAGTTAAATTAAATTAAATATAATATTGTATGTATGACATTTATAAAAATAATATATTTATAAACTTTCCAATAAAATAATTAATAGTACAATTTTTTTTCTCAATCATTTTAAGTACCTACCAAGTGTTTTCAGTAAAACTTACCAATAACTGTAATCATCCAAACCATTATATAAGAATACACTGAAATCCATAGCATAGATATGACGAACGTTAATCCGTACCAGTTTTTAAAAATTTCTTTCCGACAGTCCGGCATTGTATAATAACAGCTAAAATAAATTGGATACATAACGGCCCATTGAATAACATGTAAAATGTTTCCGTTTTCCGGCTTAAGTAAAGGATTTACCTATAATTTATATAAAGAAACAATAACAAAATGTTATACAATTTTATTATTTATTAGATATATTATTAATATTCAATTTATTCAACCTTCATAATTCATGTATTTATGTATACAGCTAGGACACAGATATACCATTTAACATGTATACATAGATTACGTTGTATAAAATTGTATTAAATGATTTTGTCTTCTGCATAATTAAATTTAACATTAATTATCAGTATACTAAGGGATCAACAAATTTTGTAAAATAAACATAATTTAACTGAATAATACATCAGTTTAATACCCAACCTATGTTATATTAAATAGGTATATTATGTGTACCAATATAATACGTATATGTTAGCAGTCAGCATTCACCAACTACGGACATACACTAGCTGTAATATATAAATATTAAATAGATATACGCATTATAACACATACCTCATCGGATTCATGATACACCTTTGGTATATAATAGTCAGGATTTTGTTGTATTTGTTGATTTTTTTGTTGTTGGTTTTGTTCTTGTTGGTCTATTCCTGTTGATCCAGTAGTGTCATAACCCATTGGACTTTTGGTACCGGTCAATTGAATTTGTTCTTGGCCTTCTTTGACATCTGATGTCTGTTGATCCGCAAATAATTCATTTATCTGTTATATAAAATGTGAATTATAATATATATACATAATAGTCATAATAGTAAATAATCATTCAATAACTTGTCCGTGATTTCTTGGTGGAAATGGCAGGTTCCAAGTATTGGCCCATGCCTCCAAATACAAGTTGTAATACAGCGCTACACAATATATGACATACGCCAGAAGCAACATAGAACTCTCAACCCTATAATGTTCAATAAATTTAAATTTTAAATATTATGAATGGTTTGTTTTAATTAAATATAATATAAGTATTGGCTCATAACTATTATTAATACCATGAAATAGTTTCGTTATAAATAGCTAGCAGCATTATGAGTATGCTTATGGTGTAGAAAAACGAATCTCTGCAAAGTGGCCACCAGTTGAGGTAAGTCACAGTTGTGGATGCTAAGCCACAAATAGCTATGACAAACATGATATTGAAAACGGCTGATCCGATGACTCCACTCACGCCTATATCGTCTTTGGCTAGAAATACGCCAATGACAACGGTAGCCAATTCAGGCGCGGAGCTACCAGCCGCCATAAATGTTGCACCCGCAACATCAGGGCTTACTTTAAGTTCTAAAAAAAATAATTGAAACTTGGAAATTATAAGTCTTAGCAATTTAAACTGTATACATCAATATTTAAATTGCCTTTTAAGTTTAATCACATTTTGTTTTAGTAACTGGATATTTAAAAAAATACCTACATCATAAAACACACGAAATATTTAAATTTTTAAAATTTTTCTTTATTTAATATTTTAATCTTATTAGAAGTAGATACATAATTATGCAGCAAATAATTAATGAAAACTATTAATGGCATATAAATGTATTATATTATATAGCAAAACTTTTAAATACTAGATACTCTCAGCCACTGAAATTTTAATCTTTGTAGAGAGGTATCAGATGCTAGAGGTTTAACAGCTGTTTAGATAAAGCACACTGGTTAAGTTAAGACGGTTAGGTTTAAGTAAGATATAACGTTAGGTTAGATATAATTATATTTACCTTCACAAATTCTATCCAATGACTTTACAAAATAGTGATCACATACGATTGCTAATCCTAAGAAGCTATAGATACATATAATTATATGGATTAATATTCCTCCTCGTCGTCGCACTGAAGGTCTCATGAAAGGTCTGGGGAACTGTTTTATTGCTGGTGGTGTGCATTTCTCAGCAGATTCGTCGCTTATAATTGATGAAGTGTTTGCTGTACTTAGACTCTGAAAAATAACATTTTAATTTTATATAAAACAGATAAGGAAAGTTAATATAATTATAAAAATAAAATCATTATTTTACGATTTATTCCTGTAAGCATTAATAATAGTCTTCACTAATAAAGTTTTTTTTTTTGACAAAAATGCAGATAAATGCATATAAGAATCTTGTCAATTTTTAAAATATTATGTGTATTTTACATTTTTGTATTTTTACAAAAAAAAAAAAAATGTCAATAAAAGTTAGTTATTTTTAAATTAATTACCAGTTAAAAGAATCACCCTCAATCCGGCTCAAACTATATTCATACTCTGTTTATTGTTATAAATACCTATGTATTTAACATTTTAACGTAATAATTATGATATAATTTTTAATTGATCAACATTTTTCAAACTTATGTGTGGGTAAATTAAAAGTAAGATTTTAAGTGTTATTATTTTAGTTTATTTATCAATCAAAAACAATGAATAAGCATGTAAAAAAAAAAAAAAATTAAAATAAGGAGAGGATTTAAATTAAAAAAAAATAAAACAGGAAAACCCCATAGGTATATAGGTATACTTAATACAAATTTGTTATATGATCATGTTTTAGTTCTATACAGATAATCAATTTTTTATACTTCATTAAAATCAAAAAATTAATAGATGTCTAAAATAATAATTGTTGTTCAAACATTTATTTGCTAAAATTGAATTACTTTGATGCGTTAATAAAAAAATTACTTTGTTTATGTGTATATATACGTATGTTATTTATCTTTTATAAGACTATGATGATTTAAGGCATGATGTGTAATGTGTATATTTATATTGTTTATCTATTTTTCTATTATAAAAATAAAAATATTAATTAAAGTAGGTTGAATGTTTTGATTATATAATATTGTAATTTGTATTTAAATGCGAAATAGTATATTTCCTAAATTGTGTTGTAAAATGTATTGCCTACTAATTGCAGTTAGTTTCCCAATACCTACTCAAATATTATTGTTTTTAACATATTTTTTTTTACTGTAAAGGATATTATGCATTTCAGTTGGAAACAATTTTTAATAGTATTCAAGCATGTAAACACCGATATTGGTATTTTGCTGTAATTAAAAAAGTAATTAGAGCGACAAACAGTCATCAATTATAACTGATGGTATTATTAGTATTTGAGTATATCTAATTTATTTATCTATGGAACCATTTTAAATTTTTATAACAATTTATTGTATTTAGTTTTAATGTCTGTCATCTATAGGTACTCAATTATTGCAATGTAATATTAAGCAGAATGATGTAAATAAAAAAAAAATTATAATGATGTCCAGCAATGCGATTCAAATAGGTAGATACCTACATGGCTATTAAAGCATAAAATTGTGTTATACTTTAGTACGAATTATTTGCACGCATTTAATTTTCCTTTAAATCATTTAATTATATATAAAATTAAATGTTGAATAATTTAAAAATGATACTTTTTAATTGTATAATATTTTAGTAATAATAGATACCGGAGTGTTCTCCGTAGTTTGAATATCTTTTAGAGGTAAAACCTGTGTTGTAAAATTGATTTGACCGTCACCAGACGCATAAATATCATCCGTGGTCGCCGGGGCTGCGGATGAAAATTGGTTGACATTGGACTGCAATGGAATAACTATCGTAGTGCTTGTCCCATTGCTCTGAGTGCAATCTATGATCGCGGTAAGCCCGGCGTAAAGCAATAGAAAGCCACCCCATATCAATATTGAACATGATCTACTTGGCCTCTTCTGTCCAACCATATGACAGACACGCAATTCGTTCTAGAACAAAATATGTATAAAACGTTAGGTATGAAAATGAAGCATTTTTTAAACATAATAGGTACCTATATTATGATTATGATATCTAACTGTATAAATATAGATTATAAAAAAATAATTAAGAATTAATAATTTTCGATTTTTGTATACTTATTGTATCTGTATGCACTCTTAACTGTTATATTGATTATTGTATAGGAGGTACATCTATAAAATTATGAACATAAATTAAAATCGTTAAAAATGTAAAATGTTGCAACTTATGTCACACCCATTCTTAACAAAACCAATTTGGTTATTATTATATAATAATCATTTTAGTGTAGTGATGGCATTAAAGATTTTTACTATCTGTGCCAAAAGTTAAGCACGTCAATTTTTTTTCATCATCAGGCCGATTCATCAAAATCATAATTCATAATAAATACATACCTATTATGTATTATGTATTCAGTGTCGCATGCTTCTGTAGTAGAAAGGTTAGATTTTTAAATATTTTAATTAATTAAAATTATTTATATTTGATAGGTAACTTCTTTACCTTTTGGTATAATATATAAAAATATATTAAGTATTGAATTTAACCAATACAATATCCTTCAATTTTGTTTTGTTAGTTTTATATTTCTCCATATTCTCTATAGAAGTCATAACTCCCTAAAGTAGGATTTTATTCTTTTGAGTGATGAAAAAAAAATCTTTCATTATTTTCAGTAGTCAATACTCTGGAAGAATGTTAATTGGTTGAAGTACCTATATCTTGAGTGTTTTTTAAAAATGTGTCTGGAAGGTGTTTAAGAGTATCTATCTATTAATGATTTAATTCAAATAACTCGGGTGTAAACAAATTGTTTTTTTAAGCATAATGATTTTTTTTTTAAATAAATCAGAATGACATTTTTAACATACTTATAAATTCAAAAATATTTGTAGTGATAAAGAAAATTGTTAAGAATAAACATTCTGCATTGAAATAGTTGGAATTCTTATAACTATTAATCAAATATCTGGAAAAATGTTTTCGCCTAGTTTTTGTGGAGGAAACTAAAATAACACTATATAAGTATTACTATTATTATACTTAAACGTATATTATTTTATTATACCAACGAATTATGTTTCTGGAAATTGGAAATAGCTTTTTTCATGCATATTCCTATATGTTATTGTTAATTTTGAAAATTCCACAATTTGTGTAATTTATTAATTTTTAATTTATTTATTATTAATTAACTTAATTATAAATTAATTACTTGTAAGTTTTGTCTTTGTCATTTATCAGTATTTTCTAAAATGGTTATGGTTAACGATTAATACTTATGAAACTTTATACTAAATTTTGGTTAAAATATACAACTTTTTGGAGGGAGTGGGGTTCAGAATATGTGTGAATATATAAAATAAGGGTTTTGCATTTAGAATAATAACATGCAAATATTGTAAATATATAATTATGGGCTAATAATTTTAGCCCATACAAATTTTTTTATTTTATTTATATTTAATTTTTCAATTTTAATCTACCCATTAAAAACACTGTAAAATGTGTATGTGTGCAATACTATATTATATAAGTATAATATTTATTATATATTGGTATTAAAATATTTAATAAATTCTGAACAAATTTGTAATAAGTATTCAACAAATATTTTGTTAAGTTAAATATATTGTTAATTATAAAATATTTATTAATTTAAAAGAAAATTAATTTAATATTAAGTTACAATATTTATACAATTTTGATTTATATATATATATATATTATTATAATGAATTTTTAGTTTCTGTTTTTTAAAAAATAAATGTTTCTGGTTCAATAATTATTTATATGACTAACAATACATATATATAAATAATAATATTTATTGGCTAAAAGAAAGATACAATTTCGATAAGTAGTTCATGATTATTTATATAACATGGTTAGTATATTTTAATTTATATACAAAATGAAAAACAAATGATTATTAAATATTGTTCTTATAATATTATATTAAATAAATATTTTAAATACATTTGTTTGCTGTGTGGATAAATACTGATAAAGGACTTAATGAAAACATTTTATACCTAGTGTGTGTTTTCGTTTTACATTATATTTATCATTTTAAATATTATACTTCGGTATATAGATTGAACTAATGGCAGGACACCGTGTGTTAGAATACATTAGAAATAACACCCGGTGACGTATAATAATTAAATTATGTTTAAAAAACAGAAGATTGTATAAATTTAATTATATAATATTATATCGTATGAATTATTATGTTCAAGTATGAAGTATTAATACACTTAAACTATAATATTACGTATATTAAGTTGAAGAAAAAAAACTTAATTAAGCTCAGATACTGACGCGTACTCCTATATTTAATAAATACACTGTTGTACCTATTTGTTTATAATATAAATTTAATTTCGATATGCATTTAGAATGTAGATAGAAAGATTAAAGTAATTTTACGACTTGATTGTTCGTGTGATTTCAAATAATTTAGAAATAAAATCTCGGATTTTCGTGGGTGGGTTAACCGTAAACAGAATAATGCCGTCAATGGCATGTTTGGAATTTAACAAGTAAGAAGAATGTCCGTTTTCAGAGAAGACATAAAAGAAAATGTGATAGGGCGAGGAAAATAATCCTAATAGTATTTTGCATACCCATGACATTTATTATTACAAAAAGAATGTAATGGGCTTGTAAAATTCCAATTCGTTTATGGAGAAATAAACAAATTAAATATTATTCTAGTCTGAATCGTGATAGTGATAAATTAAATTGATACCATATACTCGTATATTCTAATGGTAAGTTTTAGTTCATTTAATTCTACGAAGTATTTTTAAATTCTTTTTTCGGGACAATAAAAGCAATATTTTAAATAAGGAGATAATAATATAATTTAAATTTTTTTAATTGATTTAAATTGTGTGGTTTATTTGTTCGAAAAACAATAAAAAAAAAGAAAGAAGGGGTGACATATAATTTAATCGTGTGTCAACTAACAGACATTTCCGTTGGTTCGGACCATTAAGTTGGCCACATCGGGTTACTCTATATTATATAAGTAAAATTGGCGACTTTATTACAACGGCCGAGTCCCATACGCCTCCCGAAACTTTTTATCGATTCTAACTGTTCCTACTCCACCGTCGTTCCACTCATATTCCCCGAAGTAACAATATATATACATATTATACTACATACACCGCTGACCCATCTTTAGTGTTTAACAATGTCAACAGCATAACCATTATTGTAGTATATCGACAGTTACATATATGATAACAATAATAATTTAATATATAGCGTATATTTTTGTGTAATATTTTTGTAAAAAAAAAGTTTTTGTATTTAACAGAAAAAAAATAATGACTAATATGCGCGATGTATTTTAGTGTCGGTCAATTACCCCTATAATATTACAATATAATAATATACCTATACATTATTCATGCGCGGATATCATGACGTGTTTTTATCATTATTTTTTTTTTAACCTAACGTCCCGCATTGTTTTTCCTCAAACGATTACGTTGTGTCATATGATAATATATGTTTATCTTTTTATTCGGTCGATGGAACTATATAATATGCGCGTTTGTACACATTATCGAATTTCACCGGAAAAAACCGTCCGCATCATGGGGGTAAAAATGAATCGACGTATTTCAAACGATTTACTAAAATACTCATCCGCCCACACTACTGCAGGCGTAAACCGACCGAAATAGTTAATTTCGAGGGCAGATCGATGACAGATAGGATACCTATATACGACCGTAGTCGGGACGACGTTTTTTGCACTTTAGAAACCCTAACGGGCGTTATAACATTATATATAGCGACCGCGTGTAATCTCCTTTGTGTTGTTAATGAGACAGCAAGTGCCATGCCGCAGCTGTGCAGTGCGCACTACTCGTCGTGAGACGGGTAAAGTACGGCGGAGGTTTCGTGTCTCCCACTCGATGACGTTCTACCGCGGTGGCAGCCAATCTGCGCGAATAACAATAATAATAATTGTGTGTGTGTGTGGAGGAGAGGAAAAGGCACCTGTCAGCAAAATTCGCAGACCTCTCGAAAACCCAATTATACGTCGTTATGAAGACGTCGACAGCGCTGCGCCTGACGTTTATCGGGAGTAAAGCTGCAACCTCGACGACGGCCGCCGCGCCAGCGTGTCTCGGACGTGTCGTTTGATCGAGGAGGAAATACTTATTATAAATACCCAACAACAACAACAACAAAAATAATAATAATAATATTATATTGGCGGACGCGCGGAAAAATCATTTTATTTTTACCCCCCCCCCCGTCGTTCCAACGTTTTATAATGTACCTATATAAAACCGTCGATCATCATATAATATACGATTATGATTTTGTTTTCCTTTTTACCTTTTGACTTTAGTCCGAGCGATTCGCTTACGACGGCAACGACGTGAGCAGTTTGTCTGTGGTTGCTGCTGTAGCTGCTGCTGCTGCAGTGACCGCTGTACGTTTCCCGTAAACCGAAAGTCGATATACGATTTCGACGGCTTTTTTCGCTTGTACGCCGATATGAATGAGAAAAAAAAACAGACAGTGCGTATGGCGGCAGTAGCGCTTGACGTGCACTTTTGACGCGGAGGGGTGAGTGACTATTATATACGCTTACACTGCGGGAAGGTTAGCTCGGCGTTACGCGCGAGTGTGCGTGCGCTCGTTTTGTCCGCGACTGTCTGTGTGCGTGCGTATATCGTTTGTGTATATATAAGGCGGCTAAGGCGCAAGCTCGGCAGCGAATCCGCAAAAGTCGAGTGGCGTTTCTATATGTAACAACACGGGCAAACGTATCGATATTTCGATGGCGCCGCCGCCACCGCCGCTACGCGCGTTCGGCGAGGCCCGTCATATTATTACTATTATTATTGTTGTTATCGTCGTCGTTTTTGTAAATGGGTCCACGACGGTGGCGGTGGCCGTTTCATCTTCGCGCAGTGACTATACCTGGTATAGTCCTGCACCCCGGTCGTCCAAAGACTACGGGTCATACCCACGTTGCGAACGGAAAATACGTCTTATCGTCTGCAGGTCCGGTGTATGTATAGTGCACCACGCCATAAACAGTATACTCATAGTGTATATAAATAAACGATAATATTATTTTATAGATAATATCCTATTATATTCCTGTATAGAGCTTTTCTTAAAATCTAATGCCCCGCGCTTGCCCCCATGGAGCTCGCTCTTAGTACGAAAGCCTATACTATCCACAGGGCAGTAAGTCTGCAGTAGGTCATTAGGCCAATACCTACGCCCTTGTGGTCCTGTGAGTATATTTATATACAATAGACTTTTGAACATCATGAATCCATAGAAGCGCGTGCGCCGCGTGGAGTTATGTATGTGTGTGGGTGTATGTACATTTAGTAACAACACCCTATGTAAATATGTCGAATTCATGACGGACAAATCTTGAGTATGTCAGGAACAGTCTAAAAATACTACTTTAATTGATAATATACGATTAGTATTCTCCTGCATGTAAAGGAAATTGTGTTAAAATGACAACTGAATGTATTTCAACTGTGCAATTATTATTGGTTATAGTGGTTATACCATTACTTTATTGAAAATTAAAATTATATATGTTTTGTGATCGTAAAATGTTAAACAAATCATTTGCATAACAACCCTATGCGTGTTAATGGTAGGTACATGGCCCAAAAATTAAATACCTAGGTACCTACTCAAACGATTCAAATTCTAAATAATTAGTTGTCTTTTAGTCTATTTTGACCCGCGCCCCTGAGATCGTTTGGCTAGATAGTCTACAGTAGATATTCTAAATTATAATTAAAGTACCTTTAATGATTTTATGTAATACTTGTGCAAATTTAAAATATTTTATTAATATCAAATTTATAATTATAAAGTTTATTAAATAAACATTTAATAAATGTTGTTATTTGACATTCGTCGTCAAGAGTCAAAATATTTACACACAAGTTAGGCAGGTACTAACTACTAAATACGTGTATTTTCGATGTTATTTTAAGATGAACAAAATATCTTCTTGGAATGGAAAACCTATTTTAAAAAGGTCAAAGGTACATATTAATTCCCACATAATCACCCCTTCTATAAATACAATCTTGGTATATTATAACCAAATATAATATTTTATGATCTGTTCGATGTTCGCTTCAACTAAATATCTACGCGTAGCTAAAACACAAATACATATAATGGTACTTGGAATGTTAACTCCCAGAAAAATACCATGTACCAATACGGCAATATTAAACTATAAACTACAAATAATATTTATAAATATTGAATATTATATTTTTGAAGAAATACGTATATTTTATATATGCGATGATTATGTTTATGTACAATAAATTATTAATACCTACTTACCTAATTGGTAATAATGTGCTATTATGAATTATAATAATAACCACAGCATTACATTTTTATTTAATAATAATAATTTAATTTAGTGTTTGCAAATGACTGACTATACCTATATTATGAATTTCAATTCGAACAATTCGTAGGTAATAGAATCAGTTTTGTAATTCGTGACTGTGCGTAAAAAGCGCTTAACAGATAAACAAGACCTATGTTAATTATCACTTTTAAAGCTCATAAGATGTAATAATTAAATATTTAAACGAACTTAGACAACTTTCAAAACCATATAATTGCTCATAATTAGTGAACAGAATTTAATGAATTAAAAACCTTAAAAATTAGGTTAATTATTTTTCGAGTAAAACAAGAAATAACGTTTTACTCACAAGTATATAATTCTCAGCCCTTTATATTAAAGTAAACAAATCAATTTGAAATTTAAAAATTATTAGGTACCTATTTCAAAATAATAGTTAATAATATTAAAAATAAAAATAAAATAATTTTGAATAATTATTATTTATAATTTACTTTTCCTTAATTCCTTAATTTCTTCATAAAATCATATTATAATTTACTATCAATTTCTGTTCCTATTGGAAGTACCTATGACCATTCTTGATAATTTCTCCTGAACCATTGTAGATTTTAAGTAATTTGATATCAAATTAATCTTGTTGAATCTCCTTTGACATGAAACTGTTATGAGTTGTGACGGGCATCATCAGAAAAATCTTTAAAAAAATTCAATAATTGAATACGATTCTTTAATCGTGAATCCTTTGTAATAAATCCAAAAATATTACTGATTCAATACTTAGCAAAATTGATAAAGCTGATTGTTTCAAATCTTTAATTTTTTCAATTCTTTCCAAAATATTTATATTTCATTACATTTTAAATTTTAATCCTAAATCAGCATAGCTGCTTTTTGTAAATCGTGTGAATTCATATTACCTAGTTAAAGAAATTCAAAATCGTTTAATTTTTTTATGTCGCCATGTCATCTGAGTAAGAATGTAGGTACCTATTGAGTCAATTATAATAATTCGAAAATTTTGTTCTGCAGAAATATTTTCTTATCACATCATCATCGGCTTCATATAAAGTTTTAACCTTTTATTTTTTTTGTTCTTGTTTTTTTTAAAGTTGTTGATATTTGTAACTTTTCTGCAAATTTTACAGCATGCCAGCATTAGTAAAATTGTTTTCCATAGTTGTGTCACAAATTTCCTGTCAAGAATTTTGAAGCCCAAATAGCAAATTGGAAGCGTTTTCAACTATAATTTTTTTTTTAAAGTTTGATTTTAATTTTATATTAAAAATATAATATAACGTTTACAGATCGGTGAGTACCTAGCAATGAAAAATATTTAAATATTTTATACTGTCAATATAGACAATAATACAGTAATATTATACAATAATTATTACTTTTTCTTAAGTTAATCATTAAATATTTTTACGTCCCTGCAGTGTCAAGCGGTCAAAGCAAGTACCTTGTTCACCTCGCCCTAGTTACAGCTTTGATAGTGAAAAATGTCTGATACAAAAGAACGTAAATATAATGGCGATTGTTGACTATTCAACGATAAATGGTATATAATTTTTTTTTTTTTTTTTTTGATTGAATATATAATGAAAAAGCTGTTTGTCTTGTGTTAAGAAAAGGTTCAAAACATTGTTTCTTTAAAATGCTCTTGAATTTATTCAATTAAAAATAAATTTATTTTACTTTGATGAATTTTAAAAATTGAAACAACATAATATATTACAATTTTATTGATCCCTTTCGGCTTTCAAATAAAGATTTTCCAGTTTTACTATATATTATATTATTATGATTATCATAAATGAATACAATCATAATATGATGTAACTGTTTTAGTTCAATACATTATGTATGTGACCATATATTTTCTTGAATGAACTTAAAAAAAAATTAAATAATAGACTGTGATTGAGTGATGAATGATGATCAATTTTTTTAACACTAAACGGGAAACTTCTAAGGCTTTGGTAGACCACAGGTCGGGCATAGTTGATCTAAAATAAATAATAACACATTGTTATTTTAGTCTTTAGATACTTATATACTTAACATTATACAAGTTAATATCATAATTATGTTTTCAATTGTAGAGTTAATGGTGAAATTGGGGGTGAAAGTCTGATGATATTTGGTGCATTTCATATTTTTATTTTATGATTTTCGGGATTACGGCACTCGAGTTAATTTTGTTTATTAGTTATTTATAATTACTATGCGTGAACTACAACTTTCTCCTTAATAAACTTTAAGCTTATAATAGGTACTAAGTAGCCTTAAACAAATTATTTTTTACACTTTGTAATCGGCATAATACTATGTACCTAACTCTCAAATTATCTGATAAATGATAATTACCCATCTATTATAAATTATAATATATACTCATTATAATTTTTGTACTATATAACATTCTCTATCACTATAATTTATATATACATATCATATTATCTTACATATTTTATTTACATAATAAAAATCGAAAATGTCTTTTATCTATTATGTGTGAGTTAATGAAATCATATCCATAAATCTGCAGCATTGTCCACTACCTTAAATAATGTACCAAATTTTAAATTTACCTACCGGGCGCGATGTATGTATAATGTGTATATTGTACTATTGTATACATTCGTAAACATTCTTCATAGGATAAAACTAATTATATATAGTTATAATTAACCTACTTATTCGATAAACAATTACAGTTACAGTTCATAGTAATCTAAACAAAAGAATACAAATTAGAAATATGTTTTGAAACAGATTTTAAATATGTAACAAATGGTAAATGTATACCTATGTAAATTATAATGTAGGTAGTATCTATATCTACCTATTATATTTTATTATAAATATGTCAGTAAGTATACAATTTGTTCACACTATAAAAGTTGTCACTAAAGCCATGATTTTAGCTCGATGATGAAGATATTTGAATTAAAATATTGGGTTTTCATATAAGGACATACGGTGAAATGCCAAATAGAATTTTAAAATCAGATATATTCGTATTATATCTGGTACAAAATCAACCTAAATTTTGATAAAAATATAAGTTATTTTAGATTCTGAGCGGAACGATGAATGTATTGATTTTACAATGTTGTGTGTTTTTATTTATTTTTTTGTATCTGTGTACACGCGAACGTGTCGAAATAATGTTTCAATTTCAAACTTTGGGGTGGTTTTCGATAGAAAAATGAATCTAGTTGGTGCATTGGGGAGGTCATTTTTTGAATTTCCCAATAGTTTTCAAAAGCGTCGGGAAAAACCAAAAAAAAATTAAGGAAAAACGGGCATTTTTACGCAAAACCAGTTTTCGACCAAAACGATTTTTTTATATGGTTGTAATCCAAAAACTAATCACTGTAAATACTTGAAATTTTCACCAAATGTTAATGTTAGTATTATCTATATACAGTAAAATTTTCAAAAATTTTTGAATTTCATGAGTTATTTATAGACCACAGAAATTTTCGATTTGTTTGAGAAATTATTTTTGAAGTGTCGATAATAAAATCATAAAATGTTTTGTGTTTATAGCTTAGGATTAGAAATACAGCACTAAGTTTTCCATAAGTTTTTCTTAAAGTAGCTATTGAGAAAACTCGAAGTATCATTATAGGAAAAATTTTAAGTGCATTTGAATTTTAAATTTTTAGGAAATAGCGTAACGTAAAGATTTATCCTCAAATACGATTTTAAATATTTGTTATTATTCAAAAAGTATAAATCGTAGGTACTTAAAAATTTTGCCAGTTATTGAGATTGGAATTTTCTTTACATGATTTAATTTTTAAAATATTTTGACTTTTTTTGAGCTATTTATAGACGACTAAAATTTTCAATTTTTCTGAAAATTGTTTTTTTAAGTGTCGATAAAATTTTTTTGGCCCAATCAAAATACTTGAACATTTAATAAAAAGTTCCTCATAAGTTATTTTTAAAGTGATTAAAAAAATTATAAGAATACATAGGCACAATTTTTTTTTTTATTAGGATTTGAAGTTCAAATATTGACAACAATTTGTCAAATTCCTGAATATTTGTAGCTAATAGTTGAAAATTTAATACAAGGTGTTTCATAAGTTTACAATAATTATAAAAGAACTTAAAATGTTGGTACATTCAGGCAATTAAAACATAAACCACCTTTTTCACCAACCATTCGAAATTATATTCTAGGCTGACAAATCATCTCCGTTCAGAATCGTTTTTCGTATACAA
>VUJU01002079.1:0-38625 GCA_009835225.1 Aphis craccivora | reverse complement strand
TCTTTCAGAGTTTAATAAATTTAATTAATTGGACTTAGAATATTTTTCATAATAATAAACACTTAGAAATATTTCATCATTCTTGTCTTTTTCTGAACTACACTGCACCCTACTACATCTGTACGATTGTACATCCGTGGTACGCTACAATATAGAGTACCTATAGACAATAGCAACTAATACTAGCGAGGTTAGATTATATTATCTATCAGTGAATTGTTCTCGGCAGTGATATAAATTAAAATTAAACGATTCAACAGTAATTGAAATATTTATGAGGTACCTATTATTATCATAAATAGATAAATAATATGACTGCCATAATGAACTACCCCAAACGGATGACTCTAAAGTATAACCATCTACCACCTTTTTTTCTTTTGAAAACATCATTTCTACGAACCGAACCCCCTCTAAATAGTGGTCACAAGACAACGTTTCAGCGAGAGAGGGTTTGGTAATTATAAGTTTCATTAATAAATTCAAATAATTAAATTTTTTCCTGAATACTTCGCCAACGGCCATATCACATTGAAAATACCAGTTCTCGTCCGATCACTGAAGTTAAGCAATGTCGGGCGTAGATAGTACTTGGATGGGTGACCGCTTGGGAACACTACGCGCCATTAGTTCTTTATTTATTAAAAAGTATACAATTATTTTGACTGAGATCCTTGTAAGGAATTATCTTGTTATAATAATATGGATATTATTTAACTTATTGAGCCGCAATGAATTAAATTTTTAATTACAACATACAAAAAAAAAAAAAACTATGTTAATTTTATCACAACTTGGTTTTCGTAAAAATTACCTTACATTCCTATTTTACAATGATACGGTTTTTAATTTTATTTTAGGTTAGAAGACACCTTTAAATTAAAAAAATGCTCTAATTATCATTTTTTTAAGGTAAAAAAAAAAATCTAGTTAATACTACTGAGAGATCAAAGTTGAAAGACATCAGTACCTACTTCTTAAAACAATAATGTGAAAAAAGTAGTTATTAAAATGTCAATATTTAAATAAAATAGTTTTTCAAAATATCGGAGGTCATCAAAAAGTTAGACCATTTACGCTAAAATCACGAATTTTCATCATATGAAATAACATAATATTATTGAACATAACACATCTACTATTGAAAAGTATACCAAGTATATTCAATTTGCAGAACCTAAGACCCAACCTTAAAGTTGAAAATAGCTAAGTAAACTTTTTGAAATATAATATCAGATAAAAAGAAAAAATAAAACACATCATTGTATCATTTCTACTTAAAATCTAAAATTCACAGTTACTTAAGAAAATATTTTCAATAAATGAACCCTGCCATCACATTAGTACATTAAAAAGCGTCAACTTGGCTCAATGTTCAAAGACAATTTTTGATTAAATAATATACTGAAAATACTTTAGTCAGGTAGGTATTGACTCGATTTTTTTTTTAGAATAAATTAAGCATATTTTTTACAAATCCAAGATACCTGAACAAGGCGCATAAATTTAATTTTAGACACTCGCCTTAATTCAAAATAGCATTGTTTATATTTATGGTTAAATATTTAAAAAAAATAATTATGGAATATTGTCGAAAATGAGATTATATGAATTTTGTTTATTTGAATAGTGGGAAATGGTTACATACTTTAAATTGTCTACATAGGACGCATTTTCAAAACTTTGAGTACTAGTTTTTCATACAATTAATTTATAATTAAATGTACCACAGGTTTAAAATATAAGTTGCATGAAAATTTTGAAAAATATGTAAAAAAAAAAAAACATTTTATTAGAATATACTAAGTCTAGAATATACTACTCTGCCCTCCACCGGACCCACTCCAATGGAAGTGAAAACCACACACATGTGAATATTCTCTTCCTAAGAGAAGGGGGTACAGTGCTACACACTGCACTCTACCCCTCCCAAGCGAGAAGACTTCGATAAAGACCCAGACGGTCGTTTCGATACTAAAAAATTGAAAAAAAAAAATTAGAATGTATTAATTAATACATTAATTCAATACAATGTTGGACAATTTAAGTGTTTCATCCTATTTTTTTTGACATTTCTGAACTATAATAATTACGATTATACAGTTGATTATTTTTGATTCCAAGTCAAAATGGTTCAATAATTAATTTACATCTTGGCAGAAACTCAAAACCACTTCTATGTTACATACCGGTACATAAATTACTTAATTAGGTACATCATTAGGTGATGAACAGTGAATAATTAACGTAATGGTAGTCTAATCTAAACTAACAATATTAACTAACAAACTTCAATACATTGATCGAAAATTATATAAACATTAAAATCAATTGTGGTAATTTCTTATTACGTAGTTGATTTTAATTTCAAAATAATAAATATCGCTTGTTCGGTGCTTTATTTTATGTACTTATTAATTTAGTATAAACAAATCGAGTGGATTTAGGGATCCATAGGTATTATGCTATACAACTGATTGAAAAATTCATTTTCAAGAATTTTAATTCCTATAAATTTTTTAAAATCTATTGTACGTAGCACTGTAGCAGTAAGTACCTATTAATCCAATTAATAAATTATAAATTTAAATCCGATGTGCTTATATTATTATTAATCATTAATTTGGATATTACAGATATTATATCAATAAATAAAAATATTAGTTCATTACTTAAAAGTCTCAGTACTTAATTTTGTAATTTAATTCTGTAAGTGTCTGTAGCTCATAAATACTCCAAATGGTTTTTTTTTCAAATGTAAAATGATTTTCCCGAAATAAAACAAAACGCTAGGTTATAATATTTATAATAATCAATTTTCATATATCTGTAAAATAAGTAGAATATAAAGGGTCAGTAATGAGAAATTCGTATATTTTAGAATGACCAGTTGTTATATAACGCATTTAAAATATATATCTACACCTGTTAATAATCCATAATCTATATCTAACAAGTAACAAAAATAAATATTTCATGGAATGCCAAAAGAGTTTTATTTATACTTTTAAAAATAAATAATATTTTATTAGGTGGTCAAATCAATATTTTTTTTATAAATATTTAGTAGTTGTACTAATTACCTATAATGTAGTAATTGATCGTTAGGGCACGCGCAGTTTCTGTCATAACCTTGTTTTTTTTTTGCCCACAGTCGTTTCCGTTAAAATAAAAAAAAGGTTCTATTTTTATTTGTGGCTATAGGTACTATTTTAGATTGTCGTTAAGACTACAACCTATAATCCAACCAATCCATAAGTCTATATCTATAAAGCATGCCGCCTAGTTGTATAAACGATCACTAAACATTTAATAAACCAATAGTAAGCTAATGGTCCCTTATTTAGTGGCCCACGATAACGATTGGTTCATTTCATTTTAGTGAACCACTAAATTAATATATTTTTTATGCAACCTGACAATAATATGTTATTTTTATATAGTAGTCTATCGGCGCTATTTGTTATTTATTTATAGCTGATACATATACCTAACACAGTTTCAAATACGACGTTATCAATTTATTTTATATTATTAATTATTAATATGTTGTAATAGAACTTATTTTGTACTATGAATTAAAATAAATCCAATTTAACAGTAAGTTGAAATAAAAATATGATGAGGTGTATGAGTTGTGGGATTAAATTTAATGTTAGATATTTAATACTTATTGCTCTTTTCTAAGGATTTTACGAACCATTTAGGTACAATGTACATATATTGCTACAACAACCAATAACCTGCATTTATCCCTATCTAGAGCTAGTTCCTCATCATTGTTTACTCTCAACCACATTATTAATGCGTTTATACACGTATATTATTTCTAATTAAACTAGATAAATTTAGTAACTATTTAAACTACAATTTAATATTAATGACACAATTAGTCTTAGAAATCTTGATAAACCTCAGTAAACCACTATATGCAGCTAAACGCAGTATTTAAGTTTTGTGTTTATCTAAATAATTTTGTTAAAACGCAATTACAGTTATGCAAACTTCATCTTTCCATACAGACAAGATAATTCTCACACACTTCTCACTTTAAATTAATGATAGAAGTTTAGCATATTTTAGATTCTGAGCGAAGTGGTAGGTAAATGTATATATTTAACAATGTTTTTTTTTGTGTGTTTGAATACACCATAAGTTGTTGATAAAATGCTTCGATTTTTAAGGATAGTTTTGGACAGTAAATTATATCTAGTTTTTGTTTTAAACAGGTAAAAAACTAAAAATGCATAGAATTTTTTTTTTTTTGTAATTTTGAAAAAACGAGAACTTATACATTAATCCAAAGAAATTTGTATTTTAATTTTATGTATATGAGCATATAGTATGATTTTCAAATTTTTTGACATTTTTGAGATATTTAAAGACATTTTAAATTTTCTATTTTTTTTTTTTTTTTTGAACTTTTTAAATTAAATATCGATGAAAATTGTATGAATGCGTAAAAATGCCTGATAATTTAATTTTAATATAAGGATGATTGTAATAAGTGGTTCACTTACTAATTGAAAAATATCGAGAATTTATTGTCACAATATTTTTCTAGAAATGTTTAAATTTTAAATTTTGACAAAATTCCTAAAGACAATTTTTTATTCCTTAGGCTTTTAAAATTTAATTCAAACTTCTTTATAATTTTTTTAACATACATAAAAAAAACCAAATTAACTTTTATAGGCGTTTGTAGAGGGTGGACAACGGTTCACTTGCACAGTTGCACTCAATGTATGCTATTTTGTTGAGGGTGCAAAGATAATATTATGCTTTTGCACTTGCTATGAAACTAAACTTTAATTCCATTAAAATATGATACTATCTTTTTGTCTTGTCGAATTATTTTAAAACTAAACAGATAATAAAATATAACTTTATGTTATAATATTGTATTGTTACGACTATAGGCGTGTTGTTATTGTAGACTTTATTTTAATGAAATCAAAAATATTATTTAATATAAATACTGTGTAATATGCATGTTGAAAATAAACAGAAAATATTGAGAATAATTTTTGATAAAAATATAAATAATACAGTGCAAACGAGCGAATCGAGAGCCGCAGAGCTGTGCCGTGGGGGGCCTAGGGTGCATGTGCCCCGGGCGCATGGTTTAAACTGTTTAAAGGGGGCGGAAAAAATATTTTTTTAGAATATAAGGGGGCTAATATTTTTAATTTTGCCCCGGGCGCTAAATCCTAACGGCACAGCTCTGTCGAGAGGCTTTGTATATAACTCGAGACATTTTTCTTACGACTATTGGATATAAAACTTTTGAGCCTGCTGAAATTTAATAAAATTTTTCCAATGACAGAATATACATTATACATACATATTACATACTGTATATATATAAACATTATAATATTGTTATATTTTGTAGTATAGCGTTCTGAGTTGAGGCCCTTCGATATAATATTGTTATTATAACCGAGTATTACGTTCATACTTTGTTGCTGCGGGGCTAGCCATTGTAATAATGGCGCGTTACTAGTCGTTTGTTTTCGATTTTTATATATTATATTATTATTATTCACGGAATAAGGAACATTAATGTAACCGTAAAAATCACGCTCACCGTTGTCGCGCGACATGAATAAAGTTTTCCTCGAGTTTACGTTTATAGCGTTTACGCGTGAACGCAAACCGCCCCTTAACCTTTTTCTAAGAGATGTCATTGTGTCGTTCGCACAGAATAATAATTATATTTCCGTATGACCATAATAATTGTGGCCTCCGGTTTGTTGTGTTAATTTACCATATACATAGTCGGTTCATATTTTATATAATAAAAAAATTGTTATTACTTATTACGGTCAGATTCTCTCTGCCACTCTGTCTGTCTCTGACTGTCTGTCTCTATCTATCTATCTATCTATCTACCTATCTATCTATCTATCTATCTATCTATCTATCTATCTATCTATCTATCTATCTATCTATCTATCTATCTGCAATACTGCCTGCAAAGCTCTAGAAAATCCTCTTTCTTGTTCTCGAAAATTTGTGCGTGTAATGATTAGACGGTTTCGTTTCTATTACCCATTCAAAACTTCATAGTGGCCCAGAGGCAACTCTCTCGCTTGTCTTTACAATATTATTTATTCATCTGTTATTCTATTATACTATCCGTCTTTTTTTTTTAACTAGAACCAAATAGAACAACTTACTAGTACAAGACAGTATGATAATATATGAGATTAGAATTATATTTTTCTTAAAGGCATCGTTGAAACTTTTCTGACAAATTTTCTACAACAAATTAATCTACTTTGAAATATAATAAAATGAAATCTCCTCGCAATACAGTTTGTGTTTCAATTATAATAGATCATGATTTTTGGTACTTGTCTAGTATGCCACCTACCGTAAAATATACTAACCAAAATACTATATGCGTGTAGTATGCTATTTACCTTAGTTATTTTTATTTTATTTCATTGTTTCGCGGAAAATTACATTTGAGTCATTACGATAAATAACATATTATAACAGTAGTTGTACAAAATATCCGACAAGGCCCATGATAACTTATTTTTAGATATATTATTTCAGTCTATGTTTTGTCTTGTGTTGTATTCGCGGAATTTACAGCGACCCCAAAAAATAACCGAAACCTTAAAAGGTTTTCCATTCTACGATTTTTATAATTATAAAATAATAATAAATTGGATTTTATTTTAGTCTATTTTTTGAGCCAACACTAATTAGTTATTATCTTTGAGCCGACTCCGTCCGTCTCATAACATTCTAGGTATTCAATAAAAATTAAAATGTTAATCATATTTTTTTGAGTTTTAGCTGTTCTATAAATATCATATTTGATTGCTAGTATTATTTTATTATATCATATGATAACGCAAGTATTACAAAAAAAAAAATGATAAGTGGTTACTGGTTACCCCATTAGGTTATATAACAAAAAATAGAAAAAAAATCCAAAATAAAATGTTGATCTAATTGAAATATAAAATCTTCGTAATCATATAACGGATAATTTTACAACAGATCACCTTTTTGAATGAATTTGAATTTAAGTATCACATGCAGTGCAAGCAGCATTGATCGTTATTAAAATGATGTTGGTTCAAAAGGTTAAAAGATATACAATTTAAACGCCGTCTGGTCACCCCAGTCAAAAGTACGCACTATACTTTGAGAGTATTCACCGCTAGCAATACCTACATATACGGAATTTTAAAAAATAAAAGAGGTATAACGGTATAAACCAATTCTTTTAGATATAATAATATAAAGAGATTGGTCCGTAATTCTTTAATTTATATGGTATGATATTATAATTTTATTTTCACTATTACGATTATACAGCACTTATGTCGAACAGTATACCAAATAGGTACGTAATAAAGGTACGTAATATTTTATCGAACGTGTCTTAGAAAAATTGATTAATTATTCTAATGTTTATAAAAGTTTATAACGAATGAAAGAAGTGTGGTAATCATTGTTTATTTTCTAAAACCAAAAACACTATGAGAATGTAACTTAGGTGCCACGGATATAAGTATACAAAAAAACCAAAGGTACTAATAACGAAAGTAGTAAAAGTACAGTAGTTGGATTCTAAAATATTATCAATTAAAGTAATCATAAAGTAATAATATTTTAATAGTTAAAATTACAATAATGAATAAATAAAAGTAACTGTTAAAACAATATTGCGAAACGATCGATATATTATAATTTTTTATTAGGGAAAATATTATAAAGAACCAACAAATATACGATGAACAAACCAGAACAGTTAAAAAATTACTTTCAGTGACGGCATAACTGTTACAACACAAAATCACTAATTCGTTTTCCTTGATATTTTTGGTTTTCGTGTGTCCTGCTAAACAGTAAATATCAAAGGACAGCCTTACGTCGATGTGGGCGTAATTTTGGGTAAGCCGCTCGGCATCAATATTTATTTTTCAATATTTAAGTTATTTTTTGATGAAACGAACTTTTATCACTAAGGTAAAATTGATTAATAAGCTATTATTATTATCTCCAATGGAGAGTGTTTTAATTTTATCAATGTTTTCATCAACTTTTGGATTTTTAAAAATACTTAGATGCGTAATGTTTTTTTCGAAAATCTTCTATTACATGTTTTGAGGGATTCAAAAACATACAATATTATATTATGTTAGTTACCACAAGAACCAACATTATTCTACTTACACAATAAATTACAGTCTTTAGGAAAACTACTCATTAACAAGATTTTTAAATTGTTAAAAAATAAATTCGATTCATGTATTGTTGAGTGTTGAGTAGGTACCTAACTGATAGTAGAACAAACTATTTTCAATATGATAAAATTGATGACCATAGTACCTAATATTAAACATAAAAAATCATTACATTAATTCTGTATAATATTAGCTGTCGAGTATACTACTGTATAGATCGTGACAACAAATGTATTAATCTTAATTCAATGATAAATATTATCGAATGCGAAAAACAGTTTTAAGCGTAGACAGTATAATATAAACATTTCTATTTCTAAAGCTATGTTTTGATATTTATATATTTATATTGAATTTTTTCATTATTTTTATTTGTTGAAACGACTTTATTACCTAGTCTTTGTCAATGTAATGTCACTTGTTAGGAATATATAGTGTGTCTAGCTCACCACTATCCACTTCTATTTGAAGAATAGAATTTTTTCACGTGTTGTGAACGTCACTCCCAGTGGAGTTGGTCCAGCGGAAAAACATAAACAACTGGAACGACCGCAAGGGAACACGAAGTAGTATTTTTTTTCACAGTTTCATGTATGTAAAAAATTATTATTAATATGTACTTAATACAGTAAGATTGAACAAATTTTTAACAAAAATACCACTTCATAGATATATAAATTTGATATTTTTATTAACTTAAGTCAATACTGACATATCGACGAAAACGAACTATAATTTTTGTTAGAGATAAATCGTTATAATAAATTGTTTGAATATATATACATTTTGATCTAAATTTAAAATTCAATCGTTCTTGAATGATGTATATTGTGTATTTCCGTTAAACCAATTTTGTGTAAAAATGTCGAAATGTTTAATTGATTTTTTTATTTTACTTTTCTAAACCACAACGGATTGATTTTTAAATTACAAAAACAAAACCAAAATTTAGCTGGTTGAAAGCTAATCTTGCAAAAAAAATAACAAATTGTAAGACCATCACTTGCGTAGTAGCATCACTTTGTTCAAAATCTAAACATTCACCGTAATTCATGTATCATGGAAATTTAATTATTTCAGAGAATTGTGTAACTAATGACATTATAATATACATTCGTACACGTGACTAAACATTACTTGTTTCAGAGCTCGAGAAAAAATTTGATTAGGTAGTGAGTTTGTTCATCATACAACAAGTATAAAAATCATAAACTAAAAATACTATGCAAATATGTCTTTTTAGAACAAGTGTCGATCTTCGACATTCGCCTTCATTAAAAATAGTGTTGTATAGTTTATAGTTGAAAATTTGAACAAAAATGAGATTCGAAACGAAACATGGTTTATTATAATATTATATGCATATTACATACACTACCAATACATGGCAATTTACATTGGTCATTTTTTCAAAGTTTGAATGCTTATTTGGCCATTTGCCATTCAAATAATTAATATATCCAAATAATATGATAATTAGTAACAACTAATTGTGTACCTTTTTAAAATGACGTAATGAGTTATAAAATATTGATACCCAACACTTAAAATTAAGTTTTGACGCCGTAAATTAAAAAAATATTGATACCAATAAAGTGTGATGTATTTTGTGAACAACAATTTGTCAGTCAGCATTTTTTAAATATGGTTCTATATATACATAAAATATAATTAGATAAAAACAAAGTTTAATTAAAATATGGTCAAATAACCTTTAAGTTAAAATGTCAAGTTATAAACCTGTAGTCCTAAAATTAAGTATATATAGTCAATATTTTCGTAATTCGTGAAGTTTAAACTTGAGTAGTTTATAAGTGAAACGCATATGAAAAATCACGGGAAATTATAATATCGTCTATGCATTATAATTTTGTAGTTTGAAAATTATCAATAACCTTACATTTTCTTTGTTATTTTAAGAAAAGTTAAAGTCATTTTTAAAACTCAAATATGCACTTTGAAATATCCCATTTGTTGTTAAAAATATTTATTTATAATATTCTAGTGAATAACTTTAATCTCTTATAAAACTGTTTGTATAAATTTATAAATTAAATTGAATAACGATTAATATTAATTTTCCTCATTTCTCAATTTTATATTTTTATCAGACTTTAATTGTACTTTTTTTAAACTATTTTTGTAGACCTTGTTATTTATTATCAACACAATCAAATAATAGTATATAAAATATGAAAAAAAAAACTAAATTTATTGCATAAGTCAACATATTAGTATATTATTCCAATCATTCCGCAATAAGGTGATAACCAATTTTAAATACAAAATTAGTTTTACTGAATACGATAATTTATTATTTCAAACTCAGTAAATAATTATTTCTAAAAAACTTTTAAAAAGCAATTTTACACATCGATAACATAGTGATAAATTATAGGGCCTTTCAAATTTCCCCGAAAAATGCACAGGCATAGTGCACAGTGTGCAACAGATAAGGTGATAATCATAAAAATTGTCTAACTTCTATGAAAGACGCGTCATCATCCAATCTCGGTAAATAAAAGAAACAACCATAAATAGTAGTTGTATTCGATGTTCAATATAATTATAAATGATTAAAACATTTATTTCTGCAATAATGAAAAACAAATATTATGGGCCACGAGAATGTCTTAACAATTAAATTATCACGCTATTTTTGATTTAAGAGCATTATGATGATTTATGTAAAAATTCAAAACTTAAATTTATTTGAATTATACTTTTAAATTTTTTTCTATGAATAAGGTTCAATACTTAAGACAATGCAGGTATAATAATTATAATAATTATATAGATATGTACGAAAATTGTCAGGATGCATGTTAATAATTTATATTTATTGCTTGTTTTAGATAGTTGGTGAACAATTTAAATCTTATAATAATAGATTTTATTAATTAAACGGTAATTTAATTTGTGCTGTATTTCGTTTGTATAACTAATAGTTATAAAAAAAAACTCATTTACTTTTGATTTTATTGAGATTTAAATTATACCTTCTCTTCAAAGATACAAACTTTTTGATGATCTGTTTCAGACTTCTTGAGAAAATACGACGATGAAATAATATTCTTTATTTTTCTTTTATTCAACACTTAAGAAATTCAAAAGATATACGGTTCTGGGAATTCGATGTACAATATACTGCAGCAAAGTTTTGTATTGTATTCAGAATTCAGATAATTAATATTCGATGGATAAATATAAAATCGTCTGTGTCGGATACTTTTCGCTCGATATACAACACCATTTAGGTGACGTTTTGCCGTGATATGTCGGTTTAATTCAGCTATATAAGTTATTAAATTAAGGGATCTGGAATATGATTAAAATAACTTTAATAAGATATATTACACATAGTATACAGTATATATTTGACACCAAAAGTCCAATCAGAGCCCCGTTAAGTTATTATCATACTGTTGAAAATATTATTTTTTTTTTAATTATATTTTTTACCATAAATAATTATTATTGGGCATGATTAGCACACTAAAATATGAAATACGGTAGTGTATCTACTTATATACTTACGTAGAAACGTAATACGATAGAGACACGCATAAATAGAGATAGGTAATAATATATTTTATGGTCGATATCCCTTTTACGAGAATGTCCAATTGCAGTCATTGAAGAAAGTTGTAATAACAAATAGAAACGATGTACATCAAACAAAAAAAAAAATAAATAAAAACGCGTGAGAAATATCTCGTTTTGACAGCGGTTGACAAGAACCATAAAAGCAATATCGACGACGACGTGTGAAACTTAGACACGTAGTACGTGTCAGTGTGTCGCCGTACCTTTCGAATACTTATATCGCGAGGTAGGTAGGTACATGACTTAAATAAAACATTTTATCAGCTTATTCTGAAAAAATGAAAAAGAAAAAATCAGTTTTAAAAATTAAAATATTTCTGTAACAATGTGATTTGTTATTTATTGCGATTATAACTAGTATTAGGTAGTGTGAAAGTTTTCTATAATAAGCTTCGTTTTTCCGAGCTCAATGCTGTTCGATCGTATGTACTTTGTAGTATCAATACCGTGAACGTAAGGCGCTTAATTTTGTCAAAATTATTCTGTTGTAAAATTATATATAGACACTCGATACGGTGCAATTATATTTTTTTAAGTATATACGTGCGTTATTTATTGTTCTGCGTTTCTATACATTTTCTGTTCAAACTAATGTTCATTAAAAATGAAATGAAATGATGAACTTTGTATTTTGTTTCTACGAACCATAAGCCGATTGCACAGAATGATATTCTATACTTACATTTATTAAGTTTATTTACTTACATTTACATTTAACAAGGTTTAAGTATGTACTTATACAAATATTCCGTCATTTAAAAAAAAAAAAATGATTCTATAACTTATAACGTGAGTTAAACTTCTGTTTTTAATGTTACTTTATCTTCCGGTTGAAATAAATTTGAGTTTATCAAAACATTTGTAATAGTATTTTGTAGAATTTTGGTGATTTATACATAACACATAATATAATATAAGACTATGCTACCATGATTAAAATATGCATTTGTTAATTTTGACGTTTAAGATTAATCACAATTTGGTTGTGATCGTTATTTTCAGAGGATTGTAAATAAAAATATATCCAAGCAAAGATACTTTAAATGGTAGAAAATAATTTTCGTTTATTTTCAGATTTTACAGCGATATTCTGATTATACTAATTTAAATTAAATTAACATTATTACAAAGTACTTTTGATTTAAAACTGTACATACCTACTTAAATAGATGAATATTAAATATATCACTTGAGTTATACAAATTCTTAAGTAATAGATATTAATATAAAGATATATTAAAATGTTTTAAATATGTATTTCATTAATCCTGAAGTAGGTACTTTTATTTTATTAATAAATCAAAAAAACCTATTTTTATTATAGTTCAAAAGTGTTATAAATTATATCGCTTGATCTATCCATTGAAATCTCTATATTTATTTCTATGTAAAATGAAGATACTTGAAAAATCTTTCATCTCTAATATAAATATTGTTCTCAAACGCAAAAAAAAACAACAATAAAATTCTAGACGAACAAAAATCAAAAAGATTTATTTTAATCAATCGAAAAAAATATAGTTATATTTATTTAATTCAAATGGATTGTGAAACTGAGTACGTGATGGTGGTCATATGCATTATAATTTATAATAGGGTAGGTACCTAATGTTATGTAAACACATATTTTAACGCATTGTGAAAATTATAAAATTGTAGACTTTATTATTTTCTATTTATTAAATATGCATAGGTAGATTCTACAATAATAAAACTATTTAGATTTCAATTTACTTAAAATCAAATAAATTATAAAACACTTGTAACGAATAATCAATTCTACAAGTTTTTAAAATTAATTTTTACACTTAAATAGATCACAACTATAAAATCCATTTATATATTCTTAGATCAATAAAAATAATTAAATATGTTTATATTTTAATTATAAAACTAATCAAATGTGTTATTGGAATATATAATATGGGCACACTTACGTTATATTATTATTTCATAAGATTTTAATGATAGTAAATGTAAAATACATTTACATCTGTCTGCGTTGAGAAAACTTTATTGTTCACTTTAAACTTTTTGTGTTGAGATAGAGAAATAATTGTCCATAGTTATTAAAACACAATCTAACAATATTTTAAGCAGCAAGATGTGTTAATCAATTTACCATTATGTGTGTAACAATCTGTGTTACACGAAAATATAATATAAGTACATATATATCCTATATTAAATAAGTGTATACGCATATTGTTTAAATATATTAAAGTATTTTATAATTATTATTATTTAACTTATTTTTAAGAGTAATAAAAAAAAAACACACACAACATTGTATAATCAATACATTCATCACTTCGTTCAGAATCTAAAAAATGATCAGGCTACCAAAAATATGGTAATAATTTTTATGGTACTAACTTTTTAAATAAATACCACCATGGAATATCAACGTAATATTATACGAGTAAAATTTATTTTTTTTGCAGTTCAATTCGTATTAAAATAAATTCAAGGCAAAAACATAATGCCGGATGATAAAATATTCATTCTCAGTTTTTACACACTATTATTTGCATTTTAAGTTTACATAAATATGTTTGCATTTAAATATATAAATAATACTTATAATGAATTCATTTAGTGCCTTTAAGTCGTAAGTGATAAGCGTTAATTAAAAACAAAATTATTTGGTTAAGGTTGTACCCATGTACTCAACCATAAGGACTGTTACGTAGTATAATATTATTTTAGTAATCATATTTTTATCTAAAGAATAATAATAATATATTACCCTTATTTCGCTTTCTATGGTCAATTGGATAAATAACGCTAACAAACTAACGTTAATTACATTTATATTCACGTTAAATAAAAAAGGTTGAGAAACTTTTTTGCCCCACACCTACGGTTCTATTTATCCAATTTTATATCGGCTTTTTACCGTAAACTATTTCTTAGTCATGGATTTTTTTCTACACAACTAAATCTTTAGATATGGACTAGTTCATTCGGGTTTTTTATTGCTAAATCTGTATTTACATTCCACATAAACCTATTGTGTATTTCCGGCATTTTTTTATTTTTCCTTACCATATAATACGATTATACTTAATTATTTAACATTGGCTTATATTATAATATCCTTTATAGTAGTTATTTTTTTTGAATTTATTAATGATCAATGGTTGTTTTGGATGATAATATTAAAAAATATTTAAGCTGCATTAATTAAAATGCGTATAACTATAATACGGCACTTTTTTTTCGGTACTTAAATCTTTCGTAATAAACAACTCATATTCAGGGATGACTACATAGGGGAGTAATAAGTTGGTAATGTGGCATGCGCTAACCTAAAACTTTTTTAACATACATTTTTATATAAAAATAATATATATACATATTAATTTAAAATTTAATAATGGTTAAGATTTAAGGACAAATGAGCAATAACGTTAAGGTTAAGATTTCTACCACACCCATATTAAGCTAATTTTATGTGGACTTGTATTTAACTTTTTTTTTTTTTTTAACTATGAGTTGGTATTTTTTTATATTTTTAATTTTTATATGTTTGATCCTAAAAAAAATGGACGCATTAGCTAAAATTCCTCGAAATACTTTAAAAATGGCATATTATTAAGTTATTGTAGTTTCACGACAACAGCCATAAGAAGATATCTTTTAAACTTGACTGATTTTACATAATTTATTGTAATTTTTAGGCTTATAATAATTTAAACTTATCGTAAAACAGTCGTGAAAATCATCGATATATTGCAATAAATTAAATTTTTGTGTGTCTGATTAATTAGAATAGTCATCGATTAAATGAATCATTTTATACTTACAAATATTATCAACGAATTCTTCACTGTAATAAATATCCCATTGTAGACATAGATTGCTGTATAGACAACACTACCTAAAAGACTTACATAATTATTTTTTTTCGTTAATATCATTGTACAAAAATTATTTTATCAGCTATTATCTCTATTAAATTCAAAATGCATTGTTGCAAAATCTTTTCAAAACCATCAACATCCAGAATGCATGTAATGTCATCAATATTGTTATACACATTTCGCAATAGGTACTATTATACTATGCTCATCAACACGAAGTATCAAATGGAGTAATGGAAATATTAGTGCAGATTAAGTTAAAGCTCGGCAGCTACCATCCAAATAAATTTTATTTTTTGATACATGCCTTGTATAAAAAAAAGTATGTCCGTTATACAAAATGTTTATAGCATATTAAATAAGGAAGCAATTTAATGATAGTTTGTCATAATATAATGTTATATATAGTATAGGTATACCTCAAAAATGTCATCAGATATTCCAAAAACTAAGGGTTCCTACCTTTTTATACGATTTATGAAAAAACATAATATACAGAGAAACCCTCGATTAGACACTAATAATTTGTCATTCCTATTTATTTCAAATTTAAATTTCTAACATTAGACCTCTAATTTACATCATATCGACAGTTTTAATACTTTTCTTGTCAAATACACTACCTACCTAATGGAATATTTCCCTTTTTACTATCTCATAATCAACCAAACTATATATTATTTATTTTTATATATATTTACTTAAATATGTAATATTAGTATATTACTAATATTGTAATTGCCATGGCGTAATGCTTAGTTGCAAAATAAAGCAATAAATTGCTACTATTGCTACTATTACTAATAAACGACTAAACGAATTCAGTTATTTAACGATAATATAAGTATGACTGTGTTTTTTATATGTTATTTTAGTAAGCTGCCTATTTAGTATTTACAAATTTCAGTCAAATAGTGTATTTGAATAATAATGGAACTGTTTGTTTCAAATTAATGAGTGTTTAGATATTGAAATTCCAATTATTATTGTCATTATCCCTTAAGTTTACCATAAACTGCATGTCTGCATGGTACCTATGCAAATTAAGTGTAAGGTGTGTAAAATAATTTTACATTATAATTTTCTTTGAAGAATTGATATTGCTAATAGGTATAATATGATGTTCTTTATACCCAAATTATTACAGTATGATTATGTACTATTTTAACAGAAAAAAAAATGATTAAATTACGAATATTATACTTAGAATTTGTGGTTTTAACCCGTTATTTACCTGTATAGTTTAATGGTATTAATTCAACTTTTAATTACAATTCTTTTGATTGTTGCACTTTTTTAAATATATATATATATATATATGCATATGGTATTATAATATGATATAAAATCATAAATTATTGCATAATAATAGCCTGAAAGAGATCTATATCATATTTTAGTATTGTGTTTTGTTTTAAATATATTTATGAACTCTGAAGTAAAATTAACTTGAGTATTCTCAAATAAATAATTGTCTGAAAAAGAGTTAGTTAATTTATGATTTTTCAAAAGTCTAACAGCAAAAAACATAAAAGTGTAGCAATTTAGCAAGCATATAATTTATAGATACACAAATGATGTCCCAAATCATCTAATAAATGTCTAAATATTAAAAATGATTGAACTATTTATTTTATACTGTACTGAGAGTATAATTTTCAAATACCATCTTAAAATTAAATTTTTAATGGATATTTCACACTCTACAAAAATATGATATAAATATTTACGACTGATACGGAAATTATATAGATACGCACCTCCTATAATAGTTACTTAATTTGCGTAAATTTTTTACTGAAGTATTCAAAAACAAAATCATAAAAAATATAAAACATGTATTACAAACTAAGAACAACCGCATTATTATTATTATTTTTTCTTTTTAGACATTTTAAAAATCAAATAACTATATAATAATATATATATAATAATAATATATACGTAAATAGATAACGTACAAGCACACAAAAATCAAGGACCATGGATAACAAATTATTTCCAAATGGCCAAATGCCAATATTATACGATACGTTTCAGAAATTTGACAACATTTTAAAATTAAACCAAAAATTAAATTATTTTTGTATTTACCTATTAAGAGGTGCTTACACTTTTTGTTCATACACACAAGATGATTGCTCAATAAATTATTCCACGTACAGTGCCGGTAAATATATGTAGGTTTATACTTATCGGTATAATTTGTAATCATTCTATCAACATTTTTTACCAGTTATTACATAATATAAAAATTAGAATTAAGTTATTCATTTTTCTCTTCTTAAATTTAAATCATTTAATTTTTAATGGTTTATTTTAAGTCTAAAACTACCTAGTAAAACAATTATTGAGCCTATATATATTTCTAAAGAAATATCTGCGACAACGGTGTACGTTGATAAGAGCTTTTGTAAATTATTTATACTCCGTGAAACTTCGCCACCGAAGAATTAATAATGTTACATATACGTATACCCGGGTCGCGTCATAATATAATACGGGATGGACGTCAGTGTGAATGACGTGGAAAATTCGAGCTGCTAGGCGGAATTGATAAAAAGAATAAAAACTAGCACGATGATGGACTCCCTCTCAGGATGAGGTGGCGCGAGACGGATGACTGTCGTGTGTCATGTGTGTGTGTGTGTGAGGGGAAGTGATGCCATGTTATACTATACTCGAGTAAGAAAATCCTCTTTTACCATATCATCCAACGTTTGGTAATCACTAGATTTTTCAGCTACACTCGGCCCGTTGCCGGCGTTCACCGGTTAACCGAGGTACATTATATGTATTATAATATTATTTTATACTAGGTGCATTTTAAAAACAGTAATTAATACCGTCTCTTGAAAAAAGTATTTACGTTTTAAAAAAATTTAAATTTTACCATATTATTGCTATGTTTTTTTTTTTAGTTTTAGTGTTTTTCTTGTTTTAAAAATACAGTAAACAATATACGTCATTGAGATCAAACTCCAAAGATAAATATTTTTTTGGGAGATTTTAATATTTTCAATGTATAAAAATTGAATTCCGAGCAAATTAATCATTAGTCGTTACTTTAAGCCCTTAACTATAATAATTATTGACCGACTAATCAAGTATACGTTTAAACATACTCAAATACAATTACCTATAACTTAACTGATAGGTACATACTGTTTTTAAATTCGATTCTTATGTATCAAAGTTATCAGAGAAAACAATTTTGTTTCAGAATATCAATATATTATTAAAAACGTATTTCGTCAATGATAAAAATTATGACGTCATAACAATGAGTGGTGAAAATATAATATTTTTATTAAAATTGTTTTTAGGATTGGGGTTTGATAGTTTAAAAAAATCGCCATGTATATACATATAACTATATAAGTAACATCGGCACACATCGTGGTACACGCACGGTGCACACCCAGATCAAATATCGAATAGGTCTTTGGCCTTTGCGGACAGATGAACGACGTATCGGAGGTAGAAGGTACGAAGGATAAATCGATAAATCCCAGCCACTGAATACGTACCTACGTATATATGCCGGTACCTGGTTCGCGCGTTGTCAAGATTAATCGCTATTCGAACTGATCAACCGGAATGATTGGCGAGGTTATTCCGCGTTTCCTTTACATCGCTGACACCGCTGTGGCGTGCACGTCCATCTATCGCGCCTGTCTGGAACCGCCGCGGTTTCGCGGACAACTATAGAAATAACAATAATAATAATTTACGTCAAAAATGAAAGTCCTAACCTACGCCGAATTCGTCGACGGCTGCCCCAGCGAACGTAGATCGTATGCGTGGTGTCCCCCCGTCGAACGCCGGTAAAGAAGATTATGGACGTGACGCTTGCATCCCCAGGCCCGTTGTAGTTTTCGCGATCTCGGTAATCGGTATATAGGCCGCAGAGATGGCAAAAATAAATAATTATTAGAAAATTTAACGATACAGACAACGGTTCGATTTGTTATTTTATTTTTACCCGTCGATTTCATATAATTCATATATTTCATATAATCTCTCGATTTACTATATCGAGCCGGCGCAGTGAAAGATATCGTATAGCATGAATAGATTTAGTAATTAATTATAGCCTATGGGGGCGGTTAATAACGAACCTATAATTTCCGGAATACTCTAACTTAATATATTATATATAACGATGGAAGCCTGCACGTAGCACTATTTTATTTTTATTTTTTAAATATTATTACATGATTTATTGATATGTTCAGTCATACGAACATCAACTGTAACGCGTTAACGCATTGTTTACGATGAACGTTTTCAATTAAAAAATCTAACTTTGCGGCCGCGACCGGGTCTAGAGCAATAACCTCATTTCGCCCTGGTCGAGCTTGTGTTTTTTTGTTATTGTCAAGTGGTGGCGGAGGAGGAATACGACGTTTGGTGACCGTGTTCAGTGGGAAAAAACCCATGTGTTGTATTATATACATTTTTAATGTTAGGACATTGGAAAAAACAAGACATCCTCTTAAACCCATAGAAAAGAAAAATAACTCGACTTCCATTATTGTATGAAGACCGCTCTTATATATTCTTATACATTATACGATTTTGCGATCGGTCAATTTCGGGTATTTTCCTTTTTTTTACAAATTTAAAAACCTTACATCCGTTATCAATCACCCCACGGAAGCGACCCTTGGAAAACCCCTCAATCGCGATCGCGATCGCATTCAATTACCGACCACTGCAGCCGTGGTTCTTATATTCACACAACCGCATGTAAGTACCTATATATAATATATATGCGCGACTTAGGAATTCATGAGTTGGTACAACACGATTCACATATAACATAGACATTTTTAAAACATTTGGCGATTTGAAATCAAACAAACAATGCGAATTTCTTTTTTTCGTTAACTAAGTACGATAGGTACTCAAAAATCAGGATTCGTAAATTTGGTTAACAATCCTCCATAAAATTTGCTTTGACGAGAAATCACATAGAGGAAATCAATTCAGATATACACACTTACATTCATCCCTCACTAATCGGTAAGTTGCGTGTTAATGCGCATTTGTAGAAATATTATCAAAACATAATCTCATTGTATATTAATTACTCGTGTTCACTTGCGTAGTCTCCATTAGCACTTTTATTCGAACGGCTTTAAAACTTAACCCTGCAGTAGTCAGTAAGTGTACAAGTTTATTGAAACCTGTTAAAATACATTTTTCAAGCAGCACTAGAATAAAATATAGATATATTTTTTTTTAATATAGATTATTTTATTTATCGTCATTATTAATTGTTACTTATTATTAGACAATATAAAATATAGCAAATATATTGTATATAAATGGGTGTACATATTGTAAAAAAGATGTATACGTTACAAGTTTATAATTTTAAGTATTTAAATTTACAATCTCTCACCAGTTTGAAAATAATATTATACAAAACTTAAAAAAAAAATACTCAATATTTAAAAAAAATAATAAACGGTTAGAAATAGAGAACAACACTCGTGTTCTATTGATTCGAATACAAAAAACGACTGGGGACAATAACGAAAACTACTATAAACCCCAAAATAATGATTTTACTATTCTGTATTTAAATTTATTTATAGTCAGTTATATAATTGGAACATACTAAATGATTTAAACTCGTTATAAACCCTATAGCAGTAAATTGTAGATGTATGTTCATACCATTTGACTTTGGTAAATTCTTTCCTCGTACATGATTAATATAAATATTATAATATTATCATTATCGGTTATATTATGGTAATGAATATTTTTTGGTACTCAGAGGATATGTTTTGAGATTGTATGTTGATAAAAATGCCTATGCATATAGTTTATCTGCACGCTTAACGTTATTATTTATTACTGTTACCACTATTTGAAAACATGTGTTTCTTATATTATTATTTAACTCATGCGACGGTGTAATCGTCCAAGTCCGACCTCGTGGGAATTACATAACCTAACGCACTCCTCGTTATAATTGATTAGCATTAATTGTTGGGTTTTAATATTTTATACATAGGTACACAGTAACAAACATATTATTATATCATTTGATTTATTGATATATAAATACACTGGTGGTTTATAATGGTTTTGCACGTTTTACATTAACTCAATACCTACTTCCCTCCCGACACGAACTTGTTGGCTGTTATATAACGACGAATAATAATAAATACCCACTAAGAATTTCAAGGATCAAACACTGTTATTTTCCGAGGACGTTTTCAAATTATTTATTATCTTATACTCTCAGTCTGAATATCAAAATAAATTTAAATAAAAGTACGAAACACACATCACACACAAATACGCACAAAAAAGTTTATTCCATACATTGTATTATTGTTTTTGAAAAGTAGTGTAGTAGTAATTACAACTGCGCTACAAGTAGTGAGTAATCATAACTTATAGAGCTGGCGTTTTATTAGGATTTCGATTGTGTGACTTTTTGTTTAGTTTAAAATTAATAGTTATGAATACTCAAATCTCCTCATCGAAATAAATAAAAAAAAAAGTGGGTAATTGGGTACCGCTCTGCTGTACATCAGTTGCCATATGGATCATTATTATATATTATAGGAGTGTTAAATTTGAATCCAATGATAGATATCATTGTATACGAAAAACGATTCTGAACGGAGATAATTTGTCAGCCTAGGATATAATTTCCAGTGGTTGGTGAAAAAGGTGGTTTATGTTTTAATGGCCTGAATACACGATTTTTAATTTTTTTTAGCTACAATAAGAAAAACTCATAAGGAACCTTGTATTAAATTTTCAAGTGTTTTTGGTCATCCAAAATTTTTTTATCGTCACTTTTTCTCAAAAAAATCAAAAATTTCAGTGATCTATAAATAACTCAAAAAAAGTAAAAAAATTTTGAAAATTTAACTGAATATAGATAAGACTGACATAAACATTTGGTGAATATTTCAAGTATTTTCAGTGATTAGTTTTTGAATTACAACCATAAATTTTAAAAAAAATTAAAATTTATAAATATAAATTTAAAATTCCCGTTTTTCCATTATTTTTTTTTTGTTTTTCTCGATTTTTTTGAAAACTTTTGGAAAATGTTTACTTTTGACTTCTATAATGCACCAAGGATATTCACTTTTACATCGGAAACTACCCCCAAAGTTTGAAATTTGAGCATTATTTCGACTAGTTATGCTGTACATTGACACAAAAAAAAAAACACATCATTGTTAAATCAATACATTCATCACTCCATTCAGAATCTAAAACACTCAGTGACTGTAATATATATATATGCATGTGTGTGTGTATGTGTATAATATTCTACTTACCTACATCTCATAAGCATAATATTGAAATGTTTTTCAACGTTAGATGCTTTAAAAAATACAAAATTATAATATACATCAGATTTCTTAAAGAGTATAAAAACTGTCAACACTTCAATTTACTGTATATTATTATATTTTATTAGCTGTGATGGCCATGACGTATAGCTTTAATAATAGAATAATAGTTTACCTATAGGTATATCGCCTAATAAATATGTATATATACTTATATATATATATTATACATATAAAATACCTACAATAAACCTATTGCAATAACGATTCCATATCTTGGTTGACCTTGTAACGGATCAAATACCTTACAGAAAAATTTTGTTTTTTTTTTTTTGTGAGAATTAAAACATGAAACAAATTATAATATTGATCCCCTTATTAATAAGCGTCGTGTCATTATTACTTCGTGTTTGTCATGGTTTATAATATGCGTAGGTAATTAGCATCAACCGAAACGTATGTAATTGTCCACGCTAATGGTTTTACTCAGACAATTCATAAGTTTTAACATCTTATAAAATATTGTGTTCGGGTACACAACAAACAGACTACACCATTTGGGTATTGCTGTTAATTAGATTTTTGGATCATTTGCGCACCGCCGGTTATCTCACATCAAATAATTGGCGTGATTGTGTCGTGGTCTTTCACTGTCGTACATAATTTTCATACCTACATATTGTATTTTAATTTTTAATAATAGAATTATAAACTTTGTAGAAGTACCCAAAACCCCGAGTTGTTCATCAACTTTTGGCTTAAAATTCAACGCTGGTAGTATTCAATTTTCAAGTAGGTGTCTATTTCTGTTTAAAAATATTAACGTATATTACAACAAACTTAAACTTACACAACTTTCAGTTGACTCACATCCAAAACAACCAAGACATAAGTTTTTATCCCAATATGTACAATGTACATTTACGGCATTACAGCTATTATATAAAATTGAATTGAATAAACCAATTTATTTTTACATAACTGTAAAAATAATACTACCTATATTCATTATCATAATATTATCATATTTAAATTTTATAATAACTGTTGTATTTTCAAGTTCGACCAGAATTGTAGTATTAAAATTTAAAAGTGCTTTTAATATAATGTGATTCGCAACTTCTATTGTAGGTACATTTAAATATTTTTCATGTCCTATTTTATTGTTCGATAAACAAAAAAAAAAACACAAACAATGACCAGCATACACGAAAATATTTAATATAAAACAAGTTTTATCTTTTAACTAACGTGTCTTATAATATTTATTATTATACAGATGCTTGTACTAGGTATTGTAGTTACTAGATAATATTGTCTATTTGGATTGACATTAGTTTTTGTCTGCTAAACTTAACTTATCATAAATCAGATAACATTTATGGATGATTTATAATCATACATAATATTTTTATTGCTATTAAATTGAATAAATAATGATATTTTAGCATCTTACTTTATTTTAATAGGTATACATGTAAATAACTGATAATTGCGATTTTAAATTACTTCCAATTATTTCCCATAGTTATATTTGAAAATATTATATGCGATTATTATGCAAAATGTGAGTATTATTGTTTTATGGAAAACAGCTAGTATATTTTAAATAAAATGTTTACAAAACTATAAAAGTAAAAGTAAAAACACGAAATTGATTAAAATTAAAACGAGTGCTTAAACTTATAATACTATTATTGTTACTTAATATTGACTTTAGTCAAGTGAAAGGGTATTTACGAAAACATATTGTTAGTGATTATACGGGTTTTTTATGAAAGATTTAAGTAAAAACACTAGTAACGAATATATTTTATGGAAATTAGTGAAAAAAAACACTCAATAAATAAGTACATTTTGCTATTTTCATTATTCGGACAATCATCATATATATTATTATTAAGTATTGGTACATTATACATTTGTTTTTATAAACAAAATTGCATTAACGTATAATTTTTTTCTTTGCCCTTCAATATGTTTTTTATACAACTGCAAAGTCACTATTTGTTTGAGTATTAATGTTTTTATAATTTTATTTCATATCAAGTATTCTTAAAAGTAATTCCTAAAATAATATGTGTATAACACAGTTATCCTCAGCAATTCTTTAACGAGTAAGCAAATCTAGTACCTAACTAATAGACCAATAGTGCCATAAAAAAAAAAACATATATTTTAATAATAGTTCTGAAACAAATACATTCATACTTCGATACGTATCTATAAAATGATTAAAGTAAAAATTGTTTCAACGAAATATTTATATAAATTACAATTATTAAATACATACCTACATAAATTTAATGTAAGTAAAAACAACTAATTATATAGGTACAATGTACCTGGTACATATTAGTATACCCGCAAAAATTAAATGTTTTAATGAACTTACAATATTGGGGTCAGAGTGTTGCTCAGGCAACGTTTAACGATGTGGGTGAAACTCAGTAATGATACTTAAAGACTTTAAGTTATTAGAGAACTATTATTATATAAGAATAATAGAGTAGTATCAAATACATAATACTATTATTATTATTGTTTCACGTAAACAAGTCTTTCATCGCAGACTCGCACAGTGCAATTTATCGTATTTCATTAAAATGTATAAATTAACTACCATAACTTATAATTTAAATATGAGATTAATACTAATTATGTTTTTAATATTTTATTCTTTTTTTAAAAATAAAAAAAGTGTATTGATGATCTAATATATTTTATCCATATAATGATTTCTCTTTGATAATTTATCTCTGAACAGAATCTATTGAATAGTACATTTTATTACCACAAATGAACGATTACTACGTATTAAGAAACTTAAGAAAAATATATAATGATATTTGTTAATATAAGTATAATAATGGCATATATAATTTTAAGTGATACATTAATTTCCTTTTTTTGATCTATGCTTAAGTTTTTAAGTATAATAATAGTCGTTTTGATGATAATTCTATATACAAAGGCGCACTGTCCTTATTTTTATATTGTGTGGATTAATAATTTAAATAGTGTGTAACTATATAAATACAATCAAATTTACTGAATGGTTTTGGATCTTTAAAACATTTACTAGTTTAGAGAAAAGTTCATTATAATTAACTTTTTAAACATATGTAATATGTATAGTATCTGATCTGATGATAATGCAGCATCTTAGGTACAGAATACTAGGTATACGACGAGTATGTCTTATATTAATAATACTATACACATGAGTCTTTATAAGACTTTTTGATAAATACTTTTGTTTTTTATTTTTATATATGATACTGTTCAAATGAATAGAAGTTAAAAGGTAAGTAGGTATGGTAAAAGATGAATCCTTTAAATTCCAATCTGATTTAAATAGATTTCTAAATTTAACAACCTTTAGTTTTGAGCGGTGAGACGAGAGTGCTATTAGTTTCATGGTGATGTAATTTTGATACGATAAAACTGATACATAGTTTCAAACATTTTTAATATTAGAAGTTGATTTTTGTTGTTGTTTTTTTTTAGTTTTATTTAGTATATACAATATACCCACAGATTTTATCACAAATATGAATTTCACAAATATTTTACAAAAACTCTAACAAAAATCGAACTTAGTTCCCAAACGAGTTATGTTTTATTGTTGCTTTAAATAAATTACTTTAATTATTTAATTATAGTTTATTTTACTTTTCACTTTTGAATAACTTATTATTTATTTTATTAATACAAATATATACCTTTTCATATTCTGTAAAGTTTTTAACAAACTATAAGTAAGGACTTTTACATCACCTTATATTATTATTTACAACATATTTCTTATGAAAATTAAGAATACTGAATACAAATAAAAATGTATTAATACTTTGATTTCAGTTTTAATATAATATGAACAGTGTTTATTATACTTATATAGTTTTTAAAAGCATAAAGTGAAATTCGTTAGTACTTATATGTTGACAATTTTAAATGTATAATTTATTAAAAATATACATAACAGGTGGATTTAATTTATATTTTAATTAAATTGCATTTACTATAAAAGCTTTATTTATATATATTTACTTATATACTATTATTTTTAAAACGTTTTTTTATTAGTTTTAAAACTTTTTTAATTTTACAGGTTAATTGAATATGAAATAAAATATTATATATATATATAGGTATTAATTAATACAATGGTACCTAATGGTGTACTTCAAAATATTGTATACTTACAGTATTTTAAATGAATCAAGGAGACACTAGACGTTTGGAAGACAATTTTAATTATCATTACATTGAAGATAGTAATCAAAACCATTTTGAAATTTATATTAAAATTGCATTCAAGTATTTCTCGTGAACTACTGTTATTACAATCTACACAGTACACAGTACACACATGGAAAAGTTACCCGAATGAATCTTCCGGACTCCGAGAGAACATCGAAAAAACGATTAATCACGATATAACCCGACAGTGAACACTTACTATTAAAAATGCATACAATGTATACACTTTCCGCGAATGTTCTGAAATATTATATTGATTTCGATTTAACACGATCGCATGTGACTGTCGCGTTTCCTCTCGAGTTCATCTGACCAACACTCTGTGTAAGCATTACGGGCAAGGGGTTATGGATTATCCAACGATTAGTAATTAAATAAGTCCAGTTGTACGGGCGAGGTTGCGGGGCTTGTACCAAAGTCACACAATTTCTGATGCTTTTGTGAGTACACGAAAATATTTGTTTTCAGTGGAAACCGAGTTGATGTACCCGCAAACAGTTGTGTAAAATTCCGTATAATATATAGTATTACACGACAAATTAAACGTTTTCAAAACATTTTGCAATTGTGGTTTGAATGTACTGTAATATGGATTAAATATTTAAATGAACCCTAAGAGCAGACTAGCTCACTCATAGAAAATTCTAAACCTATCATAATGTAGGTAAAAGGTATACCCACGCGTGTTTTTTTTTTTTTTTAAATACATTTCAGTAACTACAGATTATAAATAAACAACCAATCGTTAACATTTTCATCCGTGCACATCTAATTTAATTTTGAACTACGCAATAATGCATGAAGCATGATGAAATTAAAGTTTTTTCTCGCGATTAGTTAGTAAATCGACAATTTTAATATCGGATTTCTGTTAAATTGATTAGCCACAATCTAACGAACATGGGCTTAATTTTAGTTCACTCCCACAATCGCTGACCATCTCGTGGTATGTACTTATGTTTTTTCAAATTATATTTTATCTACTAGATAACCAGTTTTTCTCTTGGCTGCTTTCTTTTTTCCTAGTACCTACTTCAATTATCTTAAACGTAGGTAGAGCATTTTAAAAATCTATCAATATTAGCAAAATACTGTTTCAACATTTTGATTATTTTTACTGCGAATTTAGAAAAATATTTTATGATTTTTACTTATCACCATTGATTTAAATGAAAAAAAAAAACGTAACACATCAAAAATTAAATTAGGTACTCGTTTTTTTAAAGGTACAAATAATATGAGCTCGATAGTGGGTCAAATATTAATTACTAATAAATCATAACACAATTACTACGAACCACAACAACTGGGGACGTTCTCGTATACAGTTGGAAAATTTGAAGGATAAATATTTTCCCTGGTCCCTATATTTGAATATATAAATTTAATTACATACTATTACGTCAATGATTATTGTAACGCATTTTTAAATGCAATTTCATCAGAGAAAGTTAATTAGTCGAAGACCTAAAATATGTATTTCTATCTTAAGAAGATTTATGACACAAGCACAACTATAAAAATTATCATACACTAAAGTAAACTACGGAGAGACCGGTATAATAATTTATTAGACAATTATTAGCTACAATAGTAAGTAATTTTTTTGTAAAGGATGACTACCTATAAATAAAGATTTTTTTTTTTTAAATACATCAAAACTAATATTTAATATAATTTATAGGGTGGTATTTTATAAAATATAATTGAAGGTGTATGAAGCTTTTCGAAGTGAACTATATTTATTTCATTTTTTTTTGGTCGAATATTCCTACGCTATAAAATATAAACATAGAGTTGCGCTTTCTGTAGTGTGAAATTTTAAATAGCTGCACATAGTTATTCAGTAAGTCAATACATTATATTTTTTCTTATAACAAATCGTAACGATAAATTTACCAATGGATGCTCTATAACATAAATATTAAATAGTATTATCATTATTATTATTATTATTATTCGCATTATAGTTTGAAATTATTATACTATAACTCGTGTATTGACTAAAAGCGCAACTACTTTAGAGTTTAGACAACGTATTTTTACTAATTTTATATTAGCAGATTAGTTATTGACAGATGTTAGAACCAACGTAAATTTTCTATGTAATATAATATATTATAATATTTTTGGAAAAATAAAATGTTTACATGATATTGTTCACAAACGTAACGTATGGTAGAAGTGTTTCTGCCGTGGGTGATTGATCATAATATTATCATTTTACGGCATATAGAGCAGTTTAAATGCTCGTCGTAAAAGAATACGTTTCAGGTATGTGGGTAATATAGGAACGAATTCATGTGGATAAATTTGTAAAACCGTTTAAACTTGATTTAAAATATATTAACCACTGTCCATAAAACTAAATATGTTTTTCGGTGTTTTATCACTAGTTAATATAACAATCCCACGCATGAAACATTATTATTGTTTCGACTCGAAAGATTTTATATAAAAATAAATGTACATAATATAAGCCACGGAAATAATACGTAACACCGAATATTAAAGACTTTTTTTAAGACTCTTGTTCCTACTAATCGGGTTGTAGCATCATCCCGTAATGATTTTTTAATTTTTACTGAACGCAACAACACTAAGGTAGCCTCTGGAGATTACCTCTGATACAACTCATTTTGAGTTGATTTTTCATGAAAATTGTGCATTACAATAAATATTTCAATAGTTAAATAAATTCAATACATAATGTAATATGAATTAAAATTTCAACTACGTCGTCATAGTATAACATAATTTGATAGTTGCGTGTCCATCTAAAATTTGAATATTTCTAATACAAAACTAAAATTATATATTACAATACATTATGCAATTTACTATATTATATTATCTGATGTACAAAAATGAAAATTATAATCCATTTGTTTGTTAATTTCATGTTAAATACGTAATATATATTTTTCAATTATTATCAGTTTCCTATATTATATCATAACAAAATGACAAACACTTTTTCTCCAGACATCCCCCCTCGTCTGCTTTTGAAATATCTAGTAAGACATTTTTCTCATTTTTTTTTTTTAAGTTAACTATTTAATAACATAATATTATTTATTAAGAAATTATTTTTTTTTTTTAATAAAATATATATATGTATTTTTTTTTCATGTATTTAATAAATAAAATTATGGATGTATATTTTCTAGGTAGTTGAAAATGTATTATGATTTAGTTATTAGCAGTTTTCAACGGTATTGCCATGCCAATTTTAAAGATGAACAACAAATACGAGGAAAATTATAAATAATTAATCATATTATAGAAAAATTATACAGTTATAATCTCCATTGTTTTTGAGTTTGAATATGCTGCTTTTTTCAAGCTTTATAAATCATGGCATAAAAATAATCAATATTTTGGAAAATGTAATTACTCTAATAAAATTAATAACTATTGAGTCAGAGCATGGATTTAGTCAACTGTTATTATTTTAGTAATTTAATAATTAATCAAAAATGTTTAGTACATTTTTAACTTTTAATAGTAATGATTTTTTTCGTGTTGTAAGTTATTATTTACATTGTGACACGAATTTTTTTTTTTAATTCATTGTTCAATGATTTTGTTGTGTACACTTTTTAGATTATGTTTTACTTTTTTTTTTTTTGAAACTACTCAAATTCTAATGACGTTCGTGTATTTAATATTTGTAGTGTTATAATATAATATTATAAACAAAAAAAAAAAAAAAAAAATGACTATAATATTTATTCTACGTGGTTATAAATTATAATTATCCACCTTGGTTTAGAAGATTCACGAATCACGAATGTAATAAAAAAACGAGCAATATTAATTATTTGCTAATTTAACCGTCAATCATTTATTTTTGGAATAATATAATCGAAACATACAATGCATTAGAACCTATCGGAATTTAAAGGTAAAAAAAAATAATTTTAACAATAATTGTTGTGTTTGTTTATCTTAAATATATATATATATATATATTAATCGGGATAAAAATTAATTTTTTTTTAATTACGCTCAAATCAATCCTAAGTTCACCGTCTCAATCACAAATTAATTAATTACTTACAAAAAGAATATGCCAAAAAAAATGAATTCAATCATAACAATAATTATTACTGCATCTAATATAACAATAAATGCATTTCAAATTTTGATTGAAAAATTATAAAATAATATTTTGAATTAAGCCAAAGAAAAATTTGTATTTGATATCTAATAAGTAATATGCAATAAAGATACTTTAAATCGTTTCAGTTATTGGTAATTGAAAAAAATATTTTCAGATGTTAAAATGTATTACGCTCTGAGCTCTAACTTGTTATTTACTCCTACTTTAAAAAAAAAAAAAATGCGTTATTCCATTGAACCATCAGTCAATATTATAATTTTAGTATTTAGATCTATATTATTTATGATTTATGGATTATAGTGAGAAGTAGAAATTCTACTTTAAAATATTATTATTATATTATCATTAGTACCTATAATTAGGTAATTTAACTAATATTCTAAATTTTAAAAATAGTTATTGACTAGGTTAATATTTTATATATTTTGTACTTACACAAAAATGTTTTAAAATTAAAATTATGTACCACATATACATTTTGATATGAACTAGGTAGACATATCTATATTACCTACATTATTATATAACATATTATACGTCTAACTCTTATTTTATTTTTATTTCATAAAAATATGTAACACGTAAAAAACTGCAATGTTCGGTGTTCCTAAACTGTAATACTTTATCAATAGACTAATACTTTATTTTTTATATAAAGCAAATTAAAATTATGATAACGTAGAGAAAATAATAAATTAATTTTACAGTCATGAAAATCTATTAAATAGGTACTAATAGGTATTAATCATGTCGAGAAATATTATCTTTTACTTACCATATTTTAGTAGTAATTTTCAGAATATCGAAATTAAGTTGAATATATTATAATATTAACATTGAAATTCACATCAGGCAAACTGATTGTAAAAAAAAAAAAACGAAAAAATACTTACATAAGTTTTAATTTCAAACGCATTGGGTTTTTTCAATTGTATAAATTACATTTTCAATTAAGATCAAAACCATTCATCACATTCTTATCGTTTAATTTGTTTATACATAATTTTAGTTATATCAATCAGGTACTTAAATTAAAGTACCCATATTATACTATATTTAAGCTGGACTTTTTTGTATTTATTAATTTGTTGACACATTAACGTTCTAAATTCGACTGAGTAATGACACGGATCAAACATACGTGTCTGGTCAATGTACGGTAATTATGATGGTATTCGCGTATTTCTGAACTAAAAAAGTTATCGCATAATACCTGATAACGCGTATACACGTACGGGTGACCTTTAAAATTCTATATGGCTCCGTACCAACTTTAACTCACCTGGACAATCTTTTGGGTGGCGCCAGTATGTCGTAACCTTTAGATTAAGACGATGGACAATCGACCAAGGAACGAACCGTCTATAACGATATTATCAACTATTATAGTATGACCTATGCCAATAAAACCGAACGCACGCGAAATTGTATTTATGTTTTTTTTTATTTATTTATATATTTTTTTTTTTTTGTGACTAAGCTGAATACGTTTTCCGAAAATTTCCGTAATACCGGTGGTTATTCTGAACGTCGTTCGAGTACCGGTACGTCGGTCGACACTTAGCGCGCGACACTATACACAGCGGTATACACGACCTGTAGCCGCTGCGGTACGGTTTCAACCATGTGGGATGACTGAAGTGATAACGTAACCGAAGCGGATTCAGCTGCTCGTTTTTCGATTGCCCGCGACCGCTGACTGAAACGCCCCAAACGTTACCGGTCAGAAACGATTCGCGCGCGCGACCCGACCGAATTTCGCCGTCACTGCTCGTAGCAGGTACTCGATGAGCAACACAGTATAATACTGTAAAACATCGTAATACTTACACGATGGTACTGCACAATTACCGCGTATAATGTTACGGTATCGTATAAACGCATACAACTTCACGAATACTTATTGGCGCGATGGCGTGACCAAGAAGGGCCAGAGGGTTTGACGTAGAACCCCGGGCCCTGGGGGAATCGTTTTTTCTTTTAATAACAACAATATAGTATATTAGACCGTTTGAAGGATTAGTGTTTTAATGATTAAAAACTAGGTTGGATTTAATTTCAATTTCATAAATCCGCAACAACGAGCGTGAATAACCAAGTATACAATTCGAATTTAATGTGCACGTCAATTAAAACTTGAAAGTGTTTTTTATGTATCTCGCAAATACCAAAAGTAGACATCTTTATATGTCATCAAACCATTATGAGTAACGGTTTCACACAAAACACATTATTATGAAGCTACTTTTATATTATGCTGCCTACTAGTAAGCTAGTCTCCACGAAACTATATGCATGTATATAAAATGTGTAATAACATTAAAAAAAACTTTATAAAATAATTTATTCGTACAGACGAAAATCTCTAAGATCTCTCAGATATTTGCCTAGATGAGGGTGTTTTGTAAAAATTGAACTTCTGCATCAAATGTTGAAGTTAAGCCACTTTCTTAGCATACAGACAAAACAGAATCGCAGAGTAGTATAAAAACTACTAAGCGAATTACAATCAAATCGAACTATAAACTATAATCACTATTAATGTACCATTGTCGCTGCCTTGCCATTTCGATCGTCTTATCTAGAACGGATTTCCTGTTGCCCACCCCTCTGACCGCATTTAGTTATATTTTTTAAATAAAGTTCGCTTGAATCACCTACCAATATCAATAAAACCACTCACACGAATTATCTCCGATATACATATTATTATTACACAATACAAAAGTTATAATTATTATACAATTCAGAAGTTATATTAATCGATTTTTTGAAAGTTTAAATTATTTATAAATGCAATATACTACTAAAAAGTTTAATAAAAGTTGAAAAAAATCACTCTTCAATAAAATATTGAATTTCATATTTGTATTTTATAATAAAATTATTCTGATTAAATAATAGACATCTGAAGAAAAAAATATTTTTCAAGTACCTATACCTAATTAAATTACTGCGGTATTCTAATTTATTGACAATTCAACAAATTTTATTTATTCTATTATATAATATTACGAACAATGTATAAGTATATTAGTACAAAATAGATTTTCAGTTGTTTCATTAATCCACTTAAAATTATTTCGATAGGTATGGAAAGTTTTATCTTATAAAAAAAATACTATAAATAACAATGTTGTTAATAATTTTCATATTTAAATTTTATAAGAAAAAAAGAAAATATATAATGGAATAACACAGGAAACAATAATTTAACAGTGTCAGAATGTGACTTTAAAAAAAATTAAATTCTAAAGTTTATAAAAATATAAAAAGAACCTTATCACGATTCACTTAACAATCAGAGTTTACTTAAAATACAATCGATCAACCAATGAATTATCTGATTAAACTAGTTCAAATAATTATTATTGTTGTTGTTATTATTATTATTATTTGCTTAAAAGTTAAAGAAAAAAATCAACTGCAATTTTTACCGTGTTTAGATAAATCATTAAATTTCAAATGTTTCAATACAATAAGCGTATTTATTTATTTGCCATTAGCTCTTGAATGTAATGCTTTTTAATTTTATTTTGAAAAGTTTAATTAACCTAAAGGTATGATAATGATATATATTTATATCTATAAGATATAAAAATATAACTACCTAAATATTATAACAGTACGATTTTTTCTAACTCGGCAAAGATATGTTTCTAAAAATATATTTATAATAATTTACATAGACCGATATCAATACCTATAAGAGGGACAAGCACAAACGTATTTTAGTTCTAAATTTTAATTTAGAGCAAAATTATTTAACTGCTTTTCATATTATAACTATGAATATATTTTATATATTTAATTTTAAATAAAAATTAAAACTCCATTATATCTGTAAAAATGTTTGGTCCTTAATTTAAATTTTTATTCAATTATTTTTATTTCTTATCAAATATTGCTACAGACGAACCCAAAATAATACATTATTAATGCAAAAGAGCTTATCTTAAGATTGTGTAATTATTAAAAATATAATTATTCACAGAATTATTTTAATTCTAAATTTGTTTTGCATTATATAATATTAAGATGTTTTTAAAATCTTAAATTAATTTAAAAATAAATATATTTAAATATAATTTTTTAATATCTTAAAAGATATTTTAAAATTTTTAGTTGACGGTGCAATATTTTTTGTCTTTATACTTTATACGTCATTTTTATATGTCATTTTTATTACCTGTGTCAAATAAACAGTATAATATTTAGAAATATAAAATAGCGCCAATCAATAAATTACCCTCTCTTCTCTCGGTATTATTTATTCACATATTACAAAAATGTTCATTGATCAATATTATTAAACCAATTAATTAAGAAAAATATATCATTCGCTGGATGAATTTGTTACTGTTGATTTAGATATAGAAACACCGATTATTAATTCAGGTTTGCATTGTTCTAATTGTTTTTTATATGCTATAAGGTAAATTCCAACAGTTTCATTAAGTGGCAAATCCTAAAAACGCACAAGAATATTAAAAAATGTCCAGTACCTATTTTATTTAGATTTATTTAGAAAAAATTAACAAAATAAGCCATGGAAAAATGATCACTATAAAAACTACTCTGATTTTTGACAAAATTGATTTAATTTTTTTTATTTCACAATAATTGTTGTTTTTTGGATTTAAGTAAAACTATTATCATCATAATAATATTATAGTTGATTTACAAACACTTTTGTTGAATACATACGCCAAATGGACTAATTGATCGTAAAACGTATCCCTGTACATTATGTTTTATTGCGAAATCACATAAAACCTTTGTAACAAAAGCATTGCCATCAGGACCCAATATTGAAAGCCAGTCTTTGTAACCGTGATCTTGTACAAGTGTTACGATTACAGGTTTTTTTTAAGTCTGTCACTGATTTGAGAAGAGCTAGAACATATTTATATTATCTGTTGATTTTTGACAAAACAATTTTAATTCTAAAAATTTAATACTCTAATTTTTAATATTATATGATAAGCCTATAAATAATAGCATATTTGGATTCTATATAGTTACATCAGATAAATGTATCCAATAAAAAATATACCTCATATGTAACCTTCATCTACATTCTACATCTATTAAAGACAATATGTTGATTGTAAATGTAGAGTAAACTATTATATCACATTCGATTGGCATATTTTAGGGATCTAAATTAGCTGAATTATTATTAAACTTTTTCAGATTTCCTTTGAAATCACATGACATTTTCTGAAAAATTAGTACCTGAATCATAAAACGTTACCTATACATTGTGCTTGAATATAATTATAATTTACATTCATAATTGTTATAATTTATAACATTAGTTTTGATTTTTAAATCAATTACATTTCTTATTAGGTATTTATAATTTTTTTTATTTTTTCAATTTATTGCTAAGTAAGTTCTAGATACGTTTCATCTAAGTATAAATTCAAATCTAAAAGTTTTATGTGAACATTTTGGGATTTTTTAAATTTTATTGAAATTTTGTTGAATTTACTTATTTAAACAACTATTTAAGCTACAGTCGACATTCGATAGTTGCATAAATAAGATTATAGTACAATACTTCTAGCCATAAAATCAATTTTCTAGTATAAAAATAAAAATATAAATAATATCAATTCGGTAGGTATTCAATACAAAATTGTTTGTGAAATGTGACTGTTTGACTGTATACTCTGTTCTTCAGTCACCCAGTAGATTTTCTGGGAGATGTGTGCCAATAAGTGGCGGTTGGAAGGTGAGATGACTTTTAAGTTTTTGCTCTTTACTATGTAGAAGACAACTTCCTCGAGAATTTGTGGTACGGCATCCCCATTTAATGTGTTTGAAGTTTATATCATCACTGGCTATGCAGTTCTTTCTAAGAGTATGAAAGAAAATATTGAATTGATTAGAAGATAAGGTATGTTTGGGTAAACAGTAGATGGCTGCTACTGAGATAGTTATATTGTTGACTATTATAGTTACTGCGCATGACTGTGTGTGGGCAGTTTGAAAATTAGGGAGTGGAAGTGATGATAACGACATAACGGTGACCTAACATAAATAGCAACACCTGCATGAGCAGAAGTGCTGTCTGGATGGTCATAGACATTAGCCTGGTAGGGTAGAGGGAGTAGTTATTTGTGAAATGGGTTTCAGATATTGAGGGTAAATCAATTCTTTTTTTTTTTTTTTAATTAGGAATAAATACTCAGATAAAACTTAAAACTTCAGTTGTCTATAGTTAAAAATAACTCAAAAAAAGAAAAAATGTTAATTCTATATATAATATATATATTATATATGTATATACAATGTGATTCAAAATTTATTTTACAGCCATTTTAACATATTGATATTCAAAATAGAGAAAAATGTATAGTACAAAAGTTTTTTGATATATTATAAAATATTAAAAAAAATTGTAAAATGTACAAATCATTTCAGAGTTGTCATCAAGTTTTTCTTTTGCACTATTTAGAATCGGTCGGAGCGAATTTCCATTCTACCTAGCTGTCTGTGGTGCTCCATGTGCGCCTTTTTATTATTTATTGTTGTGCCCGTTATATGCTTACTACCATCCACAGGCTGGTTGTCATCGTCGTGATCTTTGTGATAGTGTATTATCAAATACCGTAACGTTTAACATATTGTTATTAAATTTGATTTCATTAAAAAAAATTAAAGTGAACGTGAAATCAAATCAAATAACGTGTGGAAGGGAGAATTACTTACCTGATCCGTCGAACCTGAAACTGCAATTTTTAAATCTAATATATTTAATTATAATTAGACGCGTTATCCCACTTAACAACAAGTTCACAAGGTATAAAATCAAATATTAACACATTTAAGTTGATTAATTCAATATTTATTTTTAAATATAAACAAACTATAAAAATAATAAGAAACACTAAAGTAAACTAGCAAGTGATATCACATGATTTAGACTTACAATCACAAACATGGCTAGCTTTTACATATTCGTCTTTTACATTTTCTATAAATTCCTTTCCTTTACATAGTAATACAAATATACATTTAGAATTCCATTTTGCGTGTTCGACCCATGGTATATCATTGTTTGACCATTTTTGTAAGACAGGTCCACAGAATAAACATTCAACTATATCACCTACACCGGTATATTTTAAACCAGATTCAGATAACGAATATTTGTTTTGACATGAAGTAGATGGATATGAGTTATATGTTTTAAATCT
>VUJU01002078.1:0-43158 GCA_009835225.1 Aphis craccivora | reverse complement strand
TGGTGAAAATTTCAAGAATTTACAGTGATTAGTTTTTGAATTAAAACCATATAAAAAAATCGATTTGGTTGAAAACTTGTTTTGCGTAAAAATTCCCGTTTTTCCGTTATTTTTTTTTGGTTTTTCCCGGCGCTTTTGAAAACTATTGGAAATTTTTTACTTTTGACCCCCCAAAGTACAAACTACATTCACTTTTCTATCCGAAACAGGGTCCACTTTTTAAAATCACTTTTACAGCACTTACAAACAGCACTTTTACTGCTCCAAAACGTGGTGACAGACACAAAAATAAAAAAAAAAAAAAAACACACATCATTGTAAAATCAATACATTCTTCACTCTGTTCAGAATCTAAAAATAAAAACACAAGCGCTGTTCCAAGTAGGCTGGTTGTATTCTTGTGGTTGTAATTATTAGTCTACCGACAATTGGACATTTGGACTGATGCGTTGTCAATCACCAAGTCCAAAGTGTGGTAAATATGATCGAATTCAAAATAAATAATACTTATAAAAAAATAAAATAAATGTGTAAAAAACAAACTATTAAAAGTATACAATCTTTTTTTTAAGGAATAAATAAATTGTTCTATTTTCAAGTATACCATGTGTTCGAATTTAGTTAAAAATTATATTCTCCATAGTTCGGTATAAACAGGAATCAACAAAGTTTAATTTTAATATTTACTATATAATACTATAATAGGAAGAAGACTAGAGGAAGACTAATATTGATCTTAGGTATAGTATCGGCTAAAAATAAAATAATATATAAACATTTTGATAGTTTAAAATTATGGATATATTATATTATGTTATTTTATACAATAATTTTAATCAATTTACAATTAATAGTTTTATATTTGTATTAAATTGTGACAAAATTCATATTTACACTATTTCTTCTAAACTATATGTGTTGTACTAAACCCATAATTTATTTTGAACTAAATTGATGAACATATTAAATGATTACTACTTAACTACACAATATTACCTACTAATACACAATTAACAATTTACAATAAGTATCTACTATAATAAAATATATTATGTGTTTATAAAATAAATCATTTTTGCTTTCCTTGGCTTCAATACGTGAAAAAACAAAACACGATTTTTCATTAATAAATAATTGCTATGATAATTTTAAATACTTCTTCACAAACCTTTTTAAATCAAATATGTTTCTTCTTATTTGAATTTGAGCAACTTATATGTTTCAATATAAACGTAAGAATATAACTAAGTAATAAAAAAATATATATATATATATAAAACAATGGGTTGCACATTCATAAAAAATAATACATCATAAAAGTGACTAGCTATGTAAACATAGTCGTTTGAAGACGATTCCGACTATGTTTGATTTGTGTGAATGGTTTTTCTCACAATTATTCTGATTCCGTAGATTACTTTTAAGTCCATAAGTAGATAGTAGATACACTCCTAGAATAAAATTATAGTTTATAATTAATCATTTTTTTTATTCGTTTGTACAGAGAACAATTTTTCTCAATATATCATTAGGTTTTAACTTTAAATATTTAGTGACTTTTTTGTTGTTGTGGAAATGAGTAAAAGTTGTCATCTACGCATGGAAAAATCTAAATAACTTTCACTGTTAGTATATTTTTTTAACGCTATATAGTTTTAGGCAATTATAATTTATACCTAGCTAATAAACATGATTATTGATATTAATCATTGAGATCAATTATATAATATAAATATATGTAATTTATTGATAGAAAAGTAAACGAATTCAAATGAAATGCGTATTTAAATATTCTATATCGCCACAGTTACGAAAAACGAAGACCTACAAGTATATAATATGTACTTTTACATTGGCCCAGGATAATAATAATTATTAATTAGTAATAGTACATAATTACTATTTGTACAAGTATTACGGTGTAATAATAATATTGATCGTGTGTAGGTTTATGTGGTTTTGGCGTTTTGACAACACAAAAAAAAAAAAAAAAATTATTACGAAATTGGTTAAAAATATCAGTTTTAATGACGCAAATCATAAGCTATCAATAAGCACGCGATTTTAAAAACTGTAATGAAACGAGATTAACGAATCAGTAAGCAATAATATTATGTAAATTATGTATTAAGGAGGATGTCACGTCATGCCCGTATATGTGTTGTACTGTTGTCTCCGTATTACTAATACATACCATACCAAAATTTACTTTCAGCAGTTCCAATTTTGTAATTGGAAAAGGTAAGAACATTATCTGTGTTCTATCGTCGGTGTTTTATAGTATTTTAATTATTAAGCGAGTTATGAGCATGTAAAATATTAATATTTAAAAATGCTCATAATTCATTTAAAAATGAAAGTATCGTATAAAACTGATATTTTTTTTACAATTAAATTTGATAATAAGTCATTATTATCTAATATTTAAGCTAAAATATACACACAATTGAATCTGCTGAAGTATATTTTGGTATGGTGTGCGTCAGTAAAACGGAGATAACACACGCGGGTACGATGTACTCTTAATTTCCTAGCATATCGTACAGTCACGGGTAGGTATTTTTATTACAGATACCTATCTGTAATAAAAATTAAGAATACATAGACATAAATTTGAAAGATACAGATTCTGATAAAACGTTTTAAAAATATAAATATAAAAAAAAAATTACCATCATAAATAAAATTTAAATTAAAGTTTGATACAAAAAAATGTGTAAATCACTATCGGAATCAGTGTATAGTGTATCACATAGAAACTTTCTACAGATATTTAAAGAAAATCTGTAAGTATATATTATAGTGTCGTACTATCGTGACAATTGCAATTTTCGGTGTCAGTAATGTTTAGTAGGTATTAATGATTTATCATTATAGTCTCACTACCTATATAATATATATATATCCATTACTTTACATTATTATATACTGAGAATTTATCACTTTATTATTCACCTGGTTTTGTATACAAAGTCGAACTTAATATTTCCGATATTTTTTTATTATATTATTAATTATTATAAGTAGGTACTTACATCGTTGTTTCTGTAGCATGCTGAAAAACCGTTGGACGGTGTGCTTCAATCTGGCTTGATCCTCCGCCGTCGTGTCGTCGTGGTACTTCAACGGCACGATTGCGTCTACATGAGACGGCGGCAATGGTGCGCTTCGTTTTTTCGTTTTTGTTCCTTCGCCGTCATCATCGTAGCTGGTGATAACCGGCGATTTCGACTGGGCCGCCGCAGCGGAGAGTCGTTCGGACAATGTCGGTCCTGGCACACTTCGCTTGGGATTGACCGCCAGACTAGCGTGTTTGTACGACGATTGGGCCATCCGCTCATCCGTGCCCGAAGTCAAGTCGGGTTGGTCGCTGTTGTAACTCTCTTGCGAAAAGGACGGCTGCTGCAGTTGTTGGCCCGCAGAGATCGCAGCCAGCTGTTGGCCCAACTCTTGACTGTTGGCTGGCTGTTGGAAGTCGAAGTTCTGCAGCCCGTTGCTGTAACTTTGACCCGCGATCTGTTCGGCGCTGCCAACGTTCAACGGGTAACCGAGGTTCGGCGTCTGGTAACCAAAGTTCTGTGCTTGGTAACCGGGGTTTAAGTACGGCAAGTATTCTTCGGATTGCGCGTTCGCTTGGAATCCGGCGGGAAACTGTTTTTGAAATCCATAACCTTGCTGCGGCGGCGTCTTAAAGTCCGTAGGATTGAACGCACCGCTCAGTTGCTGCGAAGGCCTTTGGCCGATCACCTGCTGGGTACTAGCCGTGCTTTGAGACGAAGCTAGATTACTGCCCGTCGGTACGTTCTGAACAGGCATTTTGATTGGTTTGAAGATCAACAATCCTGCGTGAACTGAATCCTTGTCGACTACGCAAAAAATACACGTTAAGTAATAACATTTATATTATAATATATATATATGTATATATAACACGTTGAAAATTATACAAAATCCAATTGTTATTTTTATACTGCTGACTCGGCCGTGCCATGTTTTTTATGATCCAATATGCGTCTTATAATTTATATAGGTACTTATATGTCTACGAAATTCGAATCGGTCTTGTACATCTAAGCATGTTTATTTTCCGTGTACGTGACTCCGTGGTATATTCACTAATCACGTACAAAATGGTCAAATTGTAGAAAGTATCTATCACTGACTACTACTATGACAAACTACACGAGGAAGTATGCCACGGGGCTCTCAGTTTGTATATTTAACAACACAATAACGTAAGTAATATTTTACTTCGTTTTCAATTGACTACATAGGTCTATAAAAATAAAAGCTTACTAAGTACATACATATTTTAATTTGAAATGTTTGCAATTAAAATAATAAAATCGGTTGATATTTGATAATATACATTACAAAGGGATTATTACGTGGTAGTAGGTAGTATTGAAAATCATTGTTTTCATCATAAAGATAGATGGAGGTACATTTTAATTTAAAGTTAAAGTGAAAAAAAATAATGACGGTTTTATAGTATACTTAATTTTGAAATATTTGATTTCTTATATATACCGATATTTATTACATTTATAATAATAAACTTAATTTTGAAATCAAAAAATTACTTACCTATACCTACAAATAAATAATAATTTATTCAAATTATTAATTTTAGTACCTATTCAAAACATCCTGTAAAACTACAATAATTGCCTATGTTTATTTCATAACTGTGTCTATATATTTTTTAAATACCGTCAAAATTGAATAACTAGTCAACAGATGGGCAATATTTAAATTTATTATCACGAGCCTATCATATATCAAGATTTTCGAGTTTGGAGTTTCAGTTGTAACAAGGAAATTCAAGTTATATAACCCATATAGTTTATTTAACATTTCCGTTTATATAGTTAGTTTCATTCTGATTAATTCGAGTTTTTACAAATAAATGTCATTTATATAGGTAACATTCATGTCAACATTTTTAAGTCAATTCTATTACGAGAAATTATCATAACCTTTTCCTGGTGGGTCCTATAAAATATCATTACTTAATACATATTTATCAATGTTTTAATAATTATTTTTTATTATTTTTTTTTCAAAAAAAAAAAAAAAGAAAAATAACTTTCATAACCTATTGTACTACCAGTTAATAAAACTTCATCTACGGCTAAACTAAAAACAGTGTCTTAGTTATATTTTTTTCTACAACTTCTAATTTAGCTGATAGAAGTACTTACAATAAAATGTGTTGAATAATTATTTACAACTTTTTGATAATAATCTAAGTTACAAACGGTCAACAAATTACCGATCTTGGTTTAGGTTTATCAGGTATTATAAATTCTTCCATAGATTATTTTTGGAATTATTTAAAAAGATACTAAGTATTTAGTATATAATATTATGTCCATCAAATGTAAAATTTTGTACTTACATGTACTTTGCACTTGATTGGCAGTGGATTCCTGTGCATTTTGTACTGCGGCTCTTTTTGCCGTAAAGCCGTTACCGCCGTATCCGTTGTAAGCCACGCTACCGCCGTATCCTGTTTGTGGAACCCCAAATCCTGTCTGGTAACTGGGGGCCGCAACTTGGTATGCGTTGCTGGAATACGCGTTACCTTGGTATCCGTTACTCGGGTACACTTGTCCTTGGTATCCAAACGCAGTAGCAGTTCCGTAACCTATAAATAGAAAGTGTTTAGTATGTATACATTAAAATACTATACCTAAAGGAAAAAGTTGTCAGTGGAAAATATTTACTGGTTGGCTGGTGTATCGGCGCTACAGGTAAATGGTTGTATAAGCCTACGCTGGAATGTATGTCCAGCTGTGGTTCCTGATGGGCATCGAACGCATGTGTCGCAATTGTTTTACCAAAGTTTGAAATCGCTTCACCTTTGGTCTGCATCAGCTTGCCCTTAGCCACGACCACATGCCCTTTAGCTTTGATCAATTGTCCCTTGAGAGCAATCACTCCACCCGTTATTGCTTTTGCAGCTTGAAACACTGAACCCATGATCGCTTTTTTAATGCCCCACAAATTGAACGATTTTGTGTGGTAAGACTAAAATGCAATATATAGATTCGTGTTGAGATTTCATAAATAATACATTAACGATTATTGTTAACGTTAAATGTATATTTAAAACACGTACATTTGATTTAATCTTTATAAACAGTTTACAAACATGACATACCAATGGTTCTTCGAAATGTTCTGGAAAGTTTTCCGCGGAATGACCAATAGATTTACCCGATGATGTGCCGGATAATGAGCCGAGTAATCCTAATTTTTTCTTCAATAGTGACGAAAATATGTTCCCAGATCTCTTGGGTCTCGAATCGTCTCTATCGGTTTTTGTCTCATCGATTTCTACGTTTTCCAGAGGGTCCAATGATGTGGCTCTCGTTACATAACCATTAAGGGCGAAAATGACAATTGCCAACACGAAGATCTGTAAAAAAATAACATCATAATAATTATAGTTGATTTTTGCAATGACAGATTGTGTCAGTTTGTGTATCAAATCGCAGAACTAATTTCATAAAATTGTAAGAACAACGAACGACTCATATTATAGTAAGAGTTACGAAACATTTGTAATGTTTTAAAGTGTGATTAATAAGTTATGTGATAATAAGTTTAAATGTTATTATTATTCTGTATATTAGGAGAAAGTTTGGGTCTGTTTAATATTGTTATTACAGAACCCGTTTATCCTGATATAGCTAGTTCCGGTCATCTTGAAATGAAAGTAATACGTTACCTCATTTAGACACTGCTTACATATTATACATGATATGGGTTTTATTATAATTTATAAGTATTATAACATTCATCGCACGCGTACTCAATTAACATATAAAATGTAATTTGGCTTAATAATTATTACAAGCATTGTTTTGCATGTATTGTTATGACCGTTAGCTAAAATCAAATAGTAAATCCATTGTAATTTGTAACTACTCATTACTTATTAAACAGCACTACTATACCATGATATAACGTGGTGATTAATGACTTAACTATGACTAATTAATAATATTGTATTCTAAGATAAAATTTGAATTGATTACATTAATTATATGGTTATTGATTTTGCAACATTGTAATATTATTATTAAAACCTAATCCGATTTCATTTATTTGTTCACCAGACCATTAATCAAAGTTATTTTTTTGTATATTAGGTTAGGTACTCTAAGATCCTTGATTATATCATATGTTTTGAATAATTCAAAATATTTAAATGTGTTTATAATAAGCAACCGATTAAAACAAACATCACTTATTTTCTTATAAATAATAATAATAATAATAATAATAAAAACAATAATATATTAAAAATAAATAAATTGTATACTATTTATTTTTACTATAAAGTTGTAAAAAATACATTATGAATAATTATGATAATATATTATTTTGAATAATTTAAAACATGTATTTTATTCACTTTTAAATCTTGTGACTTTCATAGTACAAGTAAACACATTTAAATGAAAATATGCTATGTATTGTTGTTATATCAAATTTATCATTATCGTTTAAATTTCTTTAGATTAAAAGGTTTTTTTATAGAAAAAACCATCATTATTTGAAAGGAAATAAAAATAATTTAATACTAGTATACTTTTCTTTATTTTTCTAAATAAAAGCTCTTGAAGATTTTTTGATTTTTTTACTCTACATAATATGGACATTGGACATGTAGAAGTGAAAGGTATAAATTAATTTTACTTTTAAATAATTCAAATAATTCTTATCATAAAGTTTACTATTTGTGTAGCCTTGAAGTAAAAATATACAAGCCTAATTTAAGTCTATTAAAATATAGTTGTATATTAATATTGATTATTGTCGTCTATGTAGTTTTTTAGATTTCCCCAGAAGTAAGATTCGTAGTCAAATATTTATGTCTGTGTTTATTTTTATTCCCCGTGATTTGAACCGGTTCCATGTAAAGCTGCTTAGATATTTTAGTTGCGTAACGCAGGTACTATATAGTTGACCCTAGACGACCCAGACCTTGCTTTCTTCGTTTCGCAGTAAATAGGTATGTATTTATTATTTTGTCATACACAGTGAAATTGTTTTAAGAACTAAACGAAAGTAAATATTATGTTGAATTGAATTAATTTTTATAATATTATTACACAATAAGTCTGAATCAGTGATTCATAAAAAAAACCAAAAACAGTGTCAGTCAATGTTTCCGAATTTTAATTTTGAAGTATAAGCTGATAATTGATGAAACAAGTAAAATCGAATTAAATACAATAATACCTTATTATATTTTAAAATGCTTTTAATGGATTTAAACACAGCTTTTGTTTACAGTTTGAGCATTTTCTATGATTGGAATAGGAATTGTCCACAATTCATGATATAGGTGTAAAGTTCCGTATATATATCCATTTACATTTTATTTAGTTATATAATAAATTAATAACCAATAAGGTGATTATGTTATGTATTTATTTGTAGAGAAATATGTTCACGAATCACGAACACTACCAAAAATAATAAGGTGTTTCGAGTAATCGAGACTTGTCAGTAAAATGTAATAATAATATGTACAATATGCAATACTTCCTTCCTGTTGACGTCATGAGATGAAGTGGGAAAGTTTTCATTTCGGGTTCCGGAATGAATGATACACAGCCACACAGGATTGTATATAATTACCTATATTTTTACGAGGCACAGTGTATAATAAAACCTATTTTCTAATAAATTAGAAATAAATTTTAGTTTCTTAGTTTGTTTTTTATGCTGATTTTATCGTATGTGAATAATATAAAAGTATTATTTAATACTACGAAACCCATTTACAACATTTGCCAGTTTATATTTTACAAACACATAATTAATACTTATTATACTTATTAGTTAATAATAACTATAATCCATAATCCATATCATCACTCTTTATAATGATACAATCACACAGTAAACACAATATGATCAACCCCACTCGCTTTATTTGTTATCGGTTTTATATTGAATTTAATTGTTAATTAACCAAAACTTTTCTTGTATTTTAAAATGTATTAGTTATTTAATGGGTTATATATAAAACAATTTTATCACGCTATTTAGATGATTATATCTCCGGCTAACAGGGAAGTACAACAAAATATTAATTAGTCATGGTATGTTAAAAAATCCTTACATTGTCATGTAATATTACGTTGTGTTATATAAAAAAAATCAAATACATCCATTGGTATCTTCATATTAATTAATAATAACATAAGATGGACACTATGTACCGAATGGTATGTATGTATAATAATACATACATAATAAATAATGAAATACATGGTTTATTTTATACGGTAGTCACTATAATTTTGTTGGTGTACATATCACTTTTCATTACATTTGTTACATAAAATTAAAATACATAATATTGAATTATGACAATTTTTTTTCGCGATATAGCTATCCATATGTTGTTGAAAAAAGTATAATTTACCAAAAATTATAATACTCATATTGAATTCCATTTGTTTTTATAAGGATATAATAAATTTATAATATTGTTATTATTTATTAATCTTATATTACATTTAACAAAATGCATTGATAGTTAATATTGACATTTAATTTAAATTATATTCAAATTCTAAATAGGTATGTAGTAAAAATGTTGGTTCTATGGATTTAATCGTATTTCTATCTTTAAGCATTTTAGTATTGTAATTGTGTAATTTAAACTAATTATTACTATATACATTTAATATATGTGTACATTTATAAATTGCTTAATATTTTAAACTAAACTCATAGTTAAATTCATGTTTACCAATATCAATATTGATTTTTTGTTATTTTTTAAATTTTTTTTGAGCAGTTTAAATTTTATCGTTTTTTCCAATCTCTCCATATAAAATTGTATGTGTATCATATTTAATATTATATGGCATAAAGCATACATTTTAATTAATTTAGTAAATACTTCATTGTTTTTTTGATTTCTTTTAATTTTTATACAATTATACTATATGTATTATGTAGGTACTATTTTATATTATTAGATATTTTAGCACATTAACTTCAAATTGTTTTAGTTTACATTAGGTGAATATTGATTTTACATTATATTAAGCTATAAATTAATAATACATTGTTTTTTTAATAAGATATTAATTTATATACATTTGAAAGTAGACCGATAAATTCATAAATTTCTGGAATGTGTAATTCACTTTTAGCCTCTATGCAATTTAGACCGAGGACAGGAATTTTTTAATTGTAATTTGTACATTGTATGTTAGTCATAATGGAGTGGAACGTCTTTGCCATCAGATATCTATGTGCGAGGTCCTTGTGATTCATGTGACAAATTTGGTGTAAATTTTTCCTCACAATTTAATCTGACGTAGTTTATCAAAGTACCTACAACGAAGACTTGTTTTATGTCTCTTGATTTATATTTATATTATTGTTTAAAGTGCAGTAGATTATATTTTGTCTCCCTTTTATTATTTATAATATCATTCTAATATTATAAAATACATAAAATTACCTTAAATATATTTTTATTGGTTCATTAATAGTGAATTATTTCCTAATGATTAATGGAAATTAATGTCTTTTGGGGATTAAAATAATAAATATAATGTGTTTAAAATTACATAATATATTTAATACCTTTATATTAATACATCGTTTATTTGTATGATTATCCAAATTCTGTTAAATTAACTAATATTTTGCCAATATAATTTAGCCACGACGCCACGTATGTATTATAATCAATTTAATTAGTTAAAAACGCCTGGCCTGTATGCTGTATTTATTTATAACCATAATATAGATCATATTGTATAATAACCATAGAATAGGTATAATATAGGTATATATAATAGGTGTGCGTGTATATTTTTAAATAAATCAAAGTCATTCTGTAGAAGAGACACTGTAGTACTGAGCTATCTAATATATTTTATTTATTTTTTCCCGAAAATATTTCATGGTTATAAAAAAATAGATTATTTTATCTGTTTAATCTAAACAGAAATTGTATTTTAAAAGTGAATATCCTAGTTTTACGTAATTCTTTCAATTTTTTTTTTTTTTATAGCGTAATATTTTTATTTTTATTAGGCTCATATTATTTTCAAATTTTAGTGGTTATTATGTTTGACTTTAATGTATCCCTATATACGAAATAAGTGGATTATCTAATTAATTCAAAAAATAAATTACGTATTTTAAAAAACCCATAAAAATCTTTTGTGGCATCATTGTTTATTCACTCGACTGTATAGCTCCTTAAATTATAAGTTGATGTGTATGTTGGGACAATGCCAATTACTTTATTGTAACATATTTCTGTAAGTACCCAATAAACATTAAAAACGTATTGTTATACATATTACATTGTCATCACTATTTTCTTATGTAACAAAAGTGGGTGAAATCTTTATTTGGTTTTAAGTATTGTGAAATATCATATGCATTAATAGTTTATACAGGCAGTTTAAACCAGTTTACCTTTGTTACACCTTAAACAGGATCGAAGTCGTATATTTGGTAAAAACTCATGCGTAAACGGTAGTGTGACTTAATGATACATATATGTGGTCTCTCCGGTAACATAAATTATTAGAGATGGGGAATCAAATATTTAGATGCGTCCTTGAAGCAAACTCCAAAGTTTCAAAGAAAGTAAATTTTTTCAGCAGTACCCCAGGCCATTCTACAGGTTTGGGCCAATCATTCAAGTTCGGTTGTTGTAGATGATAATCTTTCCAAATTATTTAGTTGTGATTATTGATTAGTAAAAAATAAGTCTGCAAATAAGCAACTGTGTATTTCCGACGAGAGAGATCATATGGGAAAACTTTATACATATTAGTATATTATTACCTACATACTAGCTCTTACTATAATAATTTAAAAATAATACTTACATAATTAAATAAAAAATTATATTAATTTATAAAACTAAATAGTAAAACGATTCTTAAATTATTATGTTGCCAATAACAGTAAGTTTTATCCACTCCCCTCCTTCCCACGAAGAGGACAAAAAAAACTATTTACTATTTTATTATAGAATCATATATAAAATCTCTTTAACGGTTTACTGGTTCACTACTCTTCCGTAAATTAGATTAAGTATTCATCGTAATCACATGGTTTAATAAGATTACTTTATATTATTTAATATAAACCTGAACGAAATAAATGTGTCGCTTTCTCAGGATTAGAGTAGTAAGGAGTATCCTGACTCCTGAAGAGGTACTTCTATTTTCAAAATGAGAAACCCCTATTCAATTATAAATTATTTGGTGAATAAATTTCCTGAAAATGTTCATGTATCACAGTCAAAATTCAAATTAATAGTTTTTGAGTTATTTAACTTAATTTATTAATATTTATAATTTATAAAAATATTCCGAGTATAACAGATACTAAATTCAATATAATATCTAATTTATATTTATGTATTATTGTTTTTAAAGACTATTTTTATTATTATTTATCTTTTAAATAATTTACATTAGGTATATAGCTCTCATTTGTAAAATAGTAGTTTGTATCGCCTCAAGATATTTTTTAAATATTACAAAGATTTGAAAATATGGTCTAAGTACCTATATGTAGGACGTAGATATATTTAAAAATTCCAAAAATTAGAATTTGAATTATTAATTATTATTTAACCATCTATATTCTATATCTTTTTTCAGTTTTTGAACCATAATACGACGAGAGACCACTTTCCCATCATTACTTCTCGGTAATTAACTAATTTACCACAAGGATGATGGATAGGTGAGCCAGGTGATTGTCATCAGGTGGATCATCCAGGTGATCGGATAGATTTTAAAAATGAAAAATCAATTCAGTGGTATTTTTTATATTGTACAATAATATACTATTTTATTGGTCCATAAACAAATATCGGTACATAATAAATTATTCTACATCACTTTAGGGTGCTAAATTATTTTTATAGATGTAACTCAAATTTAACATGAGCGTAAAATTGGTTAGTACGAACCTAAATATTTGTTCATAAGTACTCTTTTTTTCAACAATTTCCCTATTTTTTAGAAACTTTTATGACTTGGTTAGTAGACGCTAAATTTTAACGTGTAAAACAAACTTTTTTTTAAAAGAATATACATCATCATTATCTAATCTGCTGGAGTCCTACTCGGAAATCGTCTACCATTTTATAGTTTGCTATACCACAGAAATATAAATAGGTTTCCCGCTCTTCTTCCGATATAAAAAAAATAAATAAATAAAAAACACCAATGACACAGCAAAAAATAATAAATAATTTCACTTAGGATCTTAATAGTACACGCATAGCTATAGAGTTATTTTTACAATATCGAATTGACGATCATCGCAACATTATCAAATACTTAATACGAGTCATAAAAAGTACGTTTGTCCGCAGTCACGCGAAATCACTTGATGACCTTCGTGGGTCGAACTATTCTCGACCGCTACAGTTAATCGACTAGGTATATAAACATATATATTATAGCAGTGACTTATTATTGCTGAATCCCGTGTAACGGTATGTACGTATTTCATTATTCAATGATATTCCATTGATACCTAGAGATCGCCCCCAATACGTGTTCACATTTATAAAGACGATCGATTGCCACTGTTTTTTCGTCGTATAAAATAGCAATGGTGATGACAGTTGACGTCGCTATCGACGAGATACCTATATAGGTGCTCATTACAGTGGCGTGTAGCTCGTGGGTGAGCTGAGTCGTTCATGCTTTCTAAACGCTAGCTGTGCACTGTCGTCGAATACTATAAGTACCTATATCATTTGGAATCGATGGCAATGTATACACTACCCAATAATCGCCTACCGGTCGAAGTACATATTAAGGTTAATAATAATAATAATAATAATAATAATTTAATATCGTCACCTCGGCGGCAACAGAAAGACATTTTTATTGGCCCAAACATATACCCAGACATTGGTCTGCACCGTTTAATGCTCAACACTTAACTGCACACTTAATTTGTTTTCCAATTTTTGTTTTGCAAGCTAATTTGATGTTCATTTCGTGAACTGCAGTAGGTGTGTTATGATCACATTAAACTAGAGAAGTTATACCAAATGAATATTGCATTTAATTCTACCTGTCTTGTCTTTCAGCGAATATTAGGTATATACTATTTTAACATCACAATAGTGACAGTTTACTTCACATCATAAAGCTGTTAAAGGCCATAAATTATTTGCACGTAGATATTGGTGCCGATTTGGTGGTAATAATGGAGAATTTTAAATCAAAGTACCTATACTGTAAGCTAATCGGCAATTAAATTATTGTTTTTGTTTAAAACGATCGTTTAGACATTTACTGTAATATGTTATAGAGTACCGTAATAAACATTATTCAATAATGATTACCTAGATTTTACTTACCTACAAACTAATTATTATATGAAAACTGTTATAAAAATAATACTTTTTTTTCTAAATTATAAAATATTCAATACAGTATTGATCTATATAATTTTGTCATAGAAATCGTACTTTCTTATTCACATAGACTAGGTAATTATTAATACAATCATAACATAGTACCTTGGGTTGAATTAAATAAACCGATTTAAAGTCAGTTCTATAGTGAATTAAAATAAAACCTGATGAGTGATGATCAAACGCTGTGAAATTTTATTATTTCTAATTCCATTCAGAAAAATGAAGTACACATTTTTTGTTTTAATTACGCTTTATATCATTACAGTGACAACATTTCGTCTTTATGTGAGAAGAATGAAGATACATCAAATTGTAAGTTATAAAATATAGTTCATGTAAATTTAAATGGTTACATTTGTAATAATTGAATTTACGTTTCATGTCTCATGTCAAACGACTTTAAATACGTATAAGTACCTATATCTTTATCTAAGTTGTTTGTGCTGTTGCCGTTACAGAAAAGACAATCATTTATTTTACAATTGTAACTATTATTTTTATCACTATTATCGTTATTATTACTATTGTATTCAGTTTTTTAATATTATTTTTTTTTTGTATTGTGCGCGTGAGATGTTTAATGCCGTTACAACTGACTTTCACCTTCAGACGTTAACACTGCCGCAGGTTGATGTTTTGGCGGCAAATACATATATAGCTGTACGAATGCAACAAATATAGACATTTTACATACCAACTGTCGGGTAATTTGTATTTATGATATTTTTGAAGTTTCCAATGATCAATTGTACTTTTTAATTTAACTATTACGTGGCACATTATTCATGTCAATATTAATTGATTCGATTTTAAGACTCGTTATTAAGTTATAACTAAATATAACGAAATAACGACAATTTTAAGAAATATCTATAAACGTTAACACGCGTCATATTTGGTTCATAAGTCAAAAACTTAAAATCATATCAGTATTTCTTTTTTAAAATAATTTCATAGAATGTCATTATCACAATATTTAATAATACCTATAGACTAACGTCGGCTAATGTGTTGAGGATTTAAATGACAATAAGTTTCTTAACGAAATCGAGTAATTAATAATAGCAGCAATTCTCGAAAGTAAATATACAATGGTTCATGATTTCATGAAGATGACGTCTCATCAATTATTTAGTACCTAATAGTTTAATAGTGAAAGCATTATGCAAGACTAATGTGACATTAATTAGTAGGTAAATATCATTTTTTTATTAATTAAACATTTTAATTTTAAGTAAATATTACCTAGTGAAAACTTTTACTAGAATAAAAACGAGACTTCAATTTTTTTTTTTTTTTTAATTTTAATAACCCCAGGCAATGCGTAGCTATTGGGAAAGCTGAATAATTTAGTATATTATATACACAACATTTAAATGCAAAAACGTTACGTTATGAAAATAATAATTACATGTTCTAGTATCAAAATTCAATATCAGAAGGCTTAAAATTTTTATGCAGTATGCGTGATTGAAAATGTTTTAATAACATTTTTCACCATACGTAGATTGTATATATACATTATATATATATATATATAAATCAATTTATTATTTATTATAAAAAACTACATAAATTTAATTAAAATAAAATATATATATAAGATTTCTTAATGAGTTATTTGAACATTAAATTTTGAAATTTATCTAGAACAAAAATCAATTCCCGTTATATGATATACTTAACTGAACTAAATTTTGTTAAATTAAAATGCAATTAAGATATAAATTATTTACCTAATTGTATAGGTATTAAAATGTAGACTGAAAATACATCATTATAGGAAACGTTATGTCAATTTAAATTTAATCGGCTGATATGTTTAGAAGTTAAAATTACCTTAAGTAAGTTAAACTAGTCAACAATTATGGTATACTATTAGTTTTTACCCTATAGTCTAAATATTTTAGCATTATACAATACATGCATAGTATGTACCGAACAAAAAATATCGATATTCTCGTAGACACATAAATTACTGAACTTTAAATGTATAAGTTAATGATCAATCTATACCGGTGAAAATGTATATTTATAAAAAATGTTCTAAGAAACTAAAATTGTTAATATTTACTATTTAGTAGTATAAAGTTTATAATTCTATTTGTTATCAGTATAAATTAATTCTGTTCATTTTATCAATAAATGTTGTTATAAATAATATAGGTACCTAATAGGTATACGGTTATGATTTAAAATTAAATTAAATCAATTTCAAACGGTCATCATAATAATATAGTAGAGCAAAATAAATATACTAAGTAAAATAAAAAATATATAAACGTACCTTCATTTTAACAATTTAACATTAATAGCACAGTAGTTATACTTATAACAATATCAACAACAAAAACAATTAACAATAACAACCAAATCGACGATCTAGTGTAAAAAAAAATGATATTTTTTCCACTGGTAGATATTAATATATATGAATTAAATAAGCACTCTCACTATATCACCCGCGCGGGAAGCACTTGCACTCTCACGAGCTCGGTACGTCATACAGTGTTCGGTATCATCACATGAGGCTTTTACCCGGACGGTTACCGCTCAGTGACCCCACCACGGAACTCGGTAATAATATTGTCTTACACAACGACCACGAGGTCCTTTCTCCATACATTACTGTTATTATTTTTATAGCGGACACTCAAACCCAATCGTGCACAGTAGGTATAAAATACAAAATATGGTTTCAGGAACTATGATAGAGGGGGCTATTACATATTTGCTAGACCAGTTTTTCAAATAAATAAAAAAAAACGTATATAGGTAACACAATTGAAAGACAAGAATATAAAAATGGCTTTTTTACTAGAAGCCGTCTTTCCAGTCAACCTTGAATCAGAGCTTGGGTTTTTCCTAAAATCCGTTTCATTCATATACCTGGCGTAAGTCATTTTAGCAAAAAGATCACCGAAAACAAACATTTTTTAAACCAGTTATTAATTTATTATGACCGTTTAAAGCTTATATGAAAATTCGTTGTCAAATATACGAGTACCTATGTGGCTATGTGTACCCCTAGCAAAAATAAAATTTTATTTTAAACGTAAGTGACTTAAACTTGGTACCGAAATTAACGTTCTAGTATCCATATTAACCTTCACGAGTCATGTAGTTATATATGATAAAATAAAATAATTATTGATTTGTATTAAGTAATAACTTATAATATAACAGTATTTAGTAATATTAGATCAGTTTAATATCTTGGTTTGAATAAGTATAAGTAGCTCAAAAATTTAATAATTAATTTATGTAATAAAAATATGTCCACAGAAAAAGAAATTCGACTGTTACAATTTGTTTTACAATTTTTATTTTTCAGTTTTCCTTATCAATCGTTCTATGGAAAGTTTAATATTTTTATCATTACGTTTTAGAACCCTTGCAGAAGTTTAATTTTTTTTTAAATTGTTGTCTATTTATTTTGAACACGACCGCTCCAAATTCATGACGTTTCAACTCTGATTTTCCTTATCCCGTTGTGTTGAACCTTCCCTTTCCGAACACCATACAATATACACTATAAATCTTGACCATTATTTGCATCCAACAGGATACAGTTATGTAGTAAGAAAACATTTAATATTATAAATACACCAAGCCTGTGGAGCTTAAAATAATTAGGTAAGGACTAAATTGTTTTCCTGAGTCACTCAGTGTAAATTAAATGTGAAAATCATTTTACTTGCAGGACGGGGAAAACGAAAATAATTTGAATTTGGGAATATCTATTACTGGAAACCATATACTCGGTCAACCCGTAAAAAATTATATAATATTTCTTATATTCGAGTATTCGAACAATTGATGTATCCACGAAACTCACAAGAGTTGATCCACGTAAATTTTCAAGTAAAATATATCATATTTGCTCAAACGACCATTGCTTATCGTGTGTGCTACCACCACGGCGCGTGGACGGTAATAATGATAATAATATTATTATAATATTGTGTCGAATCGTTGATGATTTCCTAAAATATAGTTTGATGTTATGACATGTCGATCACGGACACGGTTATCTGTGTTATGATCTGGTTTTTGCCATTATTCCAGGTGATACGAGTGGAAAATTATCACGCAAACCGTATAAAATTGAATCTCGACAGTATAAATGCGTTGGTATTGCAATCAATGATTTTTTCCACTAGATTTGAAATCTCACATGAGTAGTTATCATACGTAGGTATTATTATTACGAATCATTGGTAACTTATGGCGAAGAGATGCATACAATTCCCCAATTGATTTTAAACCTGAGGTCTAGCTATAGGTTTATCATATATAATATCCAATACGGAAGTTTGTGTATCTGACAGTTACTAGTAATATACTTGTATGCTTGTTGCTTATAAAGTCATAAACGACTTAAAATTAAAATAAGTACCTATACGAAATGAAAATTCTAATGAAGAATAAAATCATGTAAGTAATAGGTACTTATAGTTCAATAAATATGGTTACTATAATATGTTTTACTAAAATTATAAGTTAAGTACATCGTACATTCTTATATCACGCTATCTATCTATTTATGTAGATTATAATATGGATTATAGTGATGCGTTTGTTTGGAAGAAAGTTAACAATATTATATAAAAATTAATAATTATATCTTACGGACAATAAACATAAAACATAATAATGAAAGCGAGTGCATAAGTAAGATAATAATATGATTCCAAAATAAAAATGTAATACCAGCAATATACATGAAGTATAATTATTTATTAATTTTGAATTTTTATCCTTAAAATATTGGTTAATAATTCAATTGAAATGTTATTATGACAAATATGTTTTAACTAATGTTAATTAATCTAACGCGTGATAACATAATATTAACTGAATTAATTTATTATTATATGTAATATTTTATATATTATAATATTTATATAATATATATATATAAATACATATACTAAAACAAAAACATATGAGATATGACAATGTACTTTGAAATCATTTAATGAATATAAACAACAAAATATTGGTTATTAATTATTATAATAAAGTATTCCATTTTTCTGCCAGTAGGTACAGCAATATACTCGTATATCTCATTTTCCACCACAACAAATTTCCGTTTTTATACTTTAATAACCCGTTTTCTATAAAAAAAAAAAAATATATATATGAAGTTATTAATAATTAGAAATCACTTTAAATTTAACTAAAATAATTTAATTAAAGGTGTGTAATCGATCATTAATTAAAAATAATTTTATAAGTGATCAATTTCAGTGAGAAATGGCAAAACTCCTTATAATTTAAATAATATATATTTACCATTCACTTATTACTAATATCTTGTCTTAAACTATATGATATTATTAAATTATCAATCAAAATAGAAACAATAAAGTAAGGTTTGAAAATATTTTAATAAATAGTCTTTATAGATTAGAAAAAAGTGGATATTTTAAAGCATTTTGACACTTTTACAATAATAATTTATTAGTTTTCTTTAGATGAAAATCATAAATTTATATTATTATTGACGGATTGATGGATAATGGATTAAGAACTTACACGATTTATAGTTTATTTTATACAATCGAAAAGATTATATATTATTATTTTGTTGCATGCTAATTCTACCGTTGTGTAATATACATCAATACATCATGTTATTATACGGTAATATACTCGTAATATACGATGAAAAAATAAAATATAAATTCTGAATAAAGATAAACATATGGAGAATAAACCCGTGTCCTAAACTACGCCATAAATTATATACCTATGTGGCATAACTAATTCTTAAGGTATTGTACAATCAGTAAAGTAAAAATTAAATTAAATTATTATACAATCAATAAAGTAAAAATTAAATTATTTACCTTCTAAGATTAAAATATAAGATATAGATTAATATATAATATAAGATTAAAATAATTTTTATTTATTATTAAAATTCTTAAGCTAAAAATTAATTGGCAAGTAATATACTAATATAACCGTCAGAATACAATAAAATATGTATACATACATTTGGATGTCACCGCGTAATACAAAACTCCATTTCCATTATAGTTTATTAGTTTATTTTGTATATTTTTGACAATATCTAAAATATGTAATAATTAGGGCTCGGATTTTAAAGCATTTGCTTTTTTTTTATATATATCAGATAGAAATCTAATTTCTATAGATAAATTCGGTTCACGTCATTCTAATTCCAAATAAACCAATTTATTTCTGCTTTTTTATATATATATAAATCCTTTTTTCAGTTATTTCAACTGTAGAATTTTTATGTTTATTATGCTACTATAGAAATAATAAAAAATTGAATTAATAAGAAACGTAAAAACACAGATTGCAGACTAAATGTTTTATATTGGATTATTATTATTTTCGTTATAGACTTGATTATTAAATGTATTAAACATATAGATTGTCGATATAAATATATATAGCCTTCGCCCTTCAGTACCTATAAGGTGAGTATGCCTATAACATCGATATCGACAATTTAAAAATTTAAAATTTAGGGTTTTGTAATTTGATATCTCTTGTATGAATTATGCACTGATCACTTCAGTGGATGTAAAGAGTTCGTTTTCTATGTTAAATGTTAAATATTCTGTCGGACAATAGAGTCAATTTCACTACTTCAAATCCAAAAAAATACATGGTAAACAATTGTTTTTTTTTTTTTTTAATTTTTTTTGAAATTTTTATAACTAGTTCGTGTTCATTTTTGGTCATACTTTTTTTTTAAAAATAAATAATACTTCTTTTTTGTTTTTATAAAATAATTGTGTGCTTTTTAGTTGCTTTAAGATCCGAGCCTTAGTAAAATAATTATGAATTTAAAATTTGACTAAGTGTTGAATGTGATTGTGTACAACAACAAATTGTTGAATCAACAATTTTAAAAATTATAATTTTTATACACCTAGGTGGTATACATCATGATATGATTTGAATGTTGGCGTGTGTCTATATTGGTTATATCATTTCAAATTCATTTGATACTATGATCTCTATATACTTATGAACAAGTTTTATTCATCTAGATCGTAAAGAGTGTTTGTGTGAACTTAATATGAAAATTTAATACGATTGAGAGATTTTAACAATTTACTTTTATAAATAAATTTAAAGATGTATTTGATTCAAGTGTGATATTTAAAATAAATATATATGAAAGATTTATTGACAGGAACAAAACAATTCATAGTGTTTTTAATCAATTTAATTAATAAGTATAACTTATGTAATTTATATTATTATGCAACCTAATAAGCCAATTAAACAAGGAATCATGTAAGCAAAATTAAAATAAATTATAGAAATATACTCTACGGTAGTTAGTAGTTGCTGATTGTCGTTTAGCGATTTGAAAATTAAACATTTTATATCCCAGAAAATGTATTACGAAATAAATATTAAAAATTGCCAAAGTCGCTAATGTTATTTCTAGTTAAAATAATTGCGAGGAAATTAACTTAGAATTGACAGTCATGATTCATAATATTCAAATTCAAATTCAAATAGGTATGTTGCATAAGAAAATTTCTTATAAAAAAAAACTATTGCATGGCTTTTTCATAAGCATATATTATCTTTGATCGTCTTATTATAATTTTATCATAATATGACTTATATTTTTATAGATATACCTAGTTACAGTTTTTTTTTTTTTTTTATATATATATTATATAAAACGGTTTCATTAAAATATTTATAATTAGATAAACCAGGTAACTTTGGAGATTGTTTGAATGGTATCGGATAAAACATAATTTCAAATAATTAATATAATTTTAATTGTGAATTATTGGTTGCTACGTTGGTATTTAATGGTTTTAACTTTAAAACAATTACTTTGTACATATTTTATTCTCATTCAAAATACATTTATAATCTGTATTTCTTAATTTACTAAAGCTGTAGTAAAAATTCAACAGTTGAACAATTATTAATGTTAGTGTTAGCATAAATATTAATTACATATATAATTTAAAGAAAAATTTACAATATAAAATAGGTATAAAACATTCAATTTTTCGTTCATAGTTTTTTGTAATTTGTCATTTAACGACCATTATTTTGGTATGAAGTATTTAAATGGTTTTTCGTTGAATGTTACAAATAATGAATATGCGATCATTAATCAACTATATTAACCGTCTACCGGTCATTAGGAAATTCTTCGTGAATATCTACTATATAGTGGCTACTACCCCACTACCTACAGATTAAAATATTGTAGTCAGACCTTCCAAGTTATGTGTAGGTGGTTTCTCCTGCCAATAAAAATGTTACAGTTAAAAAAAAAAAATTACTTCAGAAAGTGATTTAGAAAGGCGCAACAAGTACTATTAAAAACAATTGTACCCAGAATAAAAGCTTTTTAGCTGTATTGAATTATATGATCGATATTTGTAATTTATACATGTATGTATATTGTATAATATTAATTTATTAACCCTTTTATATTAATATTTAATTCAGATTTTTTGGGCGAAACCTGCAAATGAAGCATAAGATAATTAATTCTTCAATGTGGTATATAATATATTAATTATTAGTTCATCAAGTAACAACAATGTATGCAATTTTAAAAATATAAAACATAGAAATTTAATTATATATATTTAAATCAAAAATTGCATTGACCGAAAGTTGGATCAAAGCAACTATTATTCAATAAAACGAAAGCAAGATTATAGAAGAATCATAGTAATTAAAAAATGACGATGCAATATAAATCTTAAGCCATCAGAGCATAAAATATATGACTATACCTATAGTGCAACGCCTAGAAACACGCGATAACAAATTTTATGACAACATATATTAAGTTTCAAACCACTGAACACCACAATATTATTTTTCGTTTTATATTCTTACCATATTTTTAACTGAATTGATATTTTATATTTCATTATTAATTTATGATCATATATAAATGGGGGAAAGTACATAGGTAATCGCTCTAATGTACAGTAGGTATCAAGTTTAGGTACCTCATCTTTAATAAGTCACTGTAATAGTGTAATGTATGTGATAAATTTATATTAAATGATAAATCATTGCATATAAAAAAATATTGTAAGCGAAAACGGTCTATATAGGTATAACAGTAAGTTTAAATATATTTTTATCAAAAACATTTAATTTAAAAGTCATTGTGCGAAAAAAATAACTAATATTCTAATGATTCAAGTACTAGTGAGGCAGTGAATAATATTTTTAAACTACAACGTAATAACTAAAATCGTTGTTTTTAGTTTAAATATATATCTAATTTTTTTAACATGTGTAGGTATTTCAAATACTTATAAATAAAAATTGTGCCGTTAATATTTTTAAATCGCTATAGTAAAAACTTATAAGGAACCTTGTATTCTTTAGTTTTTTGATTAAGTAAAATTGTTTTATTAATTGTCTATAAGTATCTCAAAAACAATCAACATATTTTTTATTTAAATTATATTATGATAATCTAATCGATTTTGTCAAAAACTATTTCTTGTACTGTACATTTTTAATTTCGACCTCCTAAAAGTACTAACTAGAGTTATATGTGTGCAACTTATAATAATGCAGAAAAATAATTTTTCAACCTAATCTGTTATTAATCATATCATTAAATTACTAACGTGTTTCACAAAATCCTTTTTAGTGATGCGATTTGAATTTATAAAAATAATAGGACAATATATCCTTAGTATGAACCAGTATAAAATAATAATAAAAAATAAAAATAAAAATAATAGAGAAACAATGATCATTTGTATATTATTATATTCCATTTATTTATGTTTATGTATACCAAAAATTATTTCGAAATTTGATTCAACTTGAACGAATTTACTATATTCACTTAAATGTATTATATAATTATAAGTTAGTAACAAAATATTATTATTGATCTATATGGATGACCACCACTAATCATCATTAAATTTTAGAAGATATATAAAATATTTTCTTTTTTTTAAGTTGATAAATTCTTTATAGATACTAGTGAGTACAAAAAGACGCAACAATAAAAGTATTTACTTTATTATTAGTATTAATAATTGAAATAAATGATAAATTATAGATATGTTAAAATGTAAACGATTGATATTATGATGTCTACTAGTGTACTCTATACTTGACTATATTATTGTTTATATCTATAAGTCGTGTATAGATAATGCACTTAAGTATAATAATATTATGATTTAGTAGTGAAACTTGTTTAAGAAATCCATAAAATGTGTTTCCTAAACAAGATTTCTTTGAATAATAACTATGCCTATTTCATTAGTCAAAAAGTTTTTCTATTTGATTCCGGGGTCTGAGTATAAATAGGTATATATATAATATATTTATATACACAGTAGGAAATAGGAATCATAAAATTAAAAAGCGAAAGTGGTTTAATATTCCAAAAATATATTTTTTAACTGACATTTTCTGTTTTTGACGATTTATAAAATCACAGGTAAAAAGTGTCTGTGAGTTCAATGTTGACCAGAAAAAATAATTTTTATTATTAATCGATAGATTTATAGATATTGTACATTTGCGAGCTTATATTTTTTCAATACTCAATAGTTAATAGTTTAGAAAAAATGGAAATAATTCATTGTCTGCGATTATAATCATATAAAAAATTATTGTAGATTTTAGTTTTTGTCTTAGTTCAATCTTCAATATAGGTAATATAAATATTAGCGTGAACGCGCAAATTGCTTAGAAAACACTATTTAACAGTCACACGTGAGATACAATCGCATGCTATCGTATTTACCGTGTGATATTATAACATTGGAATAAATTCAATAAATTCGTTCGATCATTAATCATATAATGTTATGTGCTACAAATGCATTAGTACATTTTTTTACACTCAAGATAGTTGAATGAAAACAGTATATTGAATATACTTTCACTGAGTCATGGAATAATGACAGAGAAATAATTAATAAAAGTAATAATTATTCAATAGATTTAAAAAAATAATAATAATAATGAAAATATTATCATCAAAGTTGTAGGACATTAATAATTACGAGTTTCCATTATGCGCGCTTAAAACACTCATTATGTTTTCACCTGTGTGTGTGTGTGTGTGTGTGTACAGTGCAATTGCTTCACATGGGACATTATAAGCTCAACCATCGAACTTGAACAATCGATTGAAAAATATTTACGGTTATGAGATTTATTCATCAATTAAGACGAACAATACGCGTGTGATTGATGGACAAAAAAATCAATTTATACCTATTGAGCTCTGGAGAACGCCTGCGTAATGTCATGAATAATATACTGCGTAGGTATACAAAAATGCATATAAGAAATTCAGGAAGTAATAAATACATATATTATTGTTTGTGAAGATGTTACACAATTTTAATAAACGCCGTTTAAGATTAAGTAAAAACCGGATCTATACCGTCGAGTGTACGACATATTGAAGAAATATAGGTATGTGTACTAAAACGAGTAGGTATAACGTCATCGAAATTTCTTCCTATACTTATGAATGTATTCAAAAAAAATTCCAAAAAACATTTATGATATTTAATTCTTATCTAACGACTAATATAAACCACTAGTATTAAAAACCGATATTTTTAACACGAAAAAACTACTTAACTACCTACTAGCAATGACATAATACGATACGATATAACAAAGTTGCGTTCAACAGAACCAACCTGTACCCAGAGACGGACTGCGATAAAAATACAGGCCGGAAAAATGTAATAAACATATTAATATATTATTTTTTTTAGTATAAAGAAATTAAAAACCACCTAATTATTTAAAATAAAATAATGTAATACAACCGTCGGACCAATGAAAAATTCCATAATAGGTCAGACCACCGAGAACCTCTCGACAAGTTATTGAGTTATATTCTCATAAAATTGCTACGTTCAAATATTTATAAACAAGAAAAAAATAAACGCATGATTATGAACATATTAATTTTATATAAGAAACATATTTCGATAATAGAAATGAACATATCACTGCAACATCGTCACTCGTCATTCCATGCATGGACGGCAATGTCACGAGGTTTAATGTCGTAGATCAAAGATGGCAAACCTATGACACGCGTGTTAGGGAGTGACGCGTTCACACTCTTTGAGTGACACGTGCAACTATCAACATTCGTTGAATGTCAAATTTGATTTAAATTTAAAAAATAGTCATCAAATGAATTGACCCGCAGGGAAAATAAAATCAAAGAAAATTTTTTATTTGACACGCGGGTACAGAAAGGTCTGTCATCTCTGCCGTACATACTTCGGCGGCTCAATTTTGCTTACAATTAGTAATAGGATTTTTTGGACACAACAATCTGAATTCACTACCACAACACGATTAATGGGTCATAATATATTACACTTTGCAACATTCTAGTTTAAATTATTTTGCGGTATTTTCTTATTTTTTTTTCCCGCGGTAGGTATTTCTACAAGTAATGCAACTTTTAAAACTACTTATTGCATAAGTATTGGTAAACATACTACGCTATTAGATTTTTTCTTTTCAATTTTGGTTGATCGAAATCATTTTTAAGGCGATATTTTCCTTATATATATTTACATTTTCTGAAATATTAATTGAATATAACATACGGCGTATCTATAGGTACATAATATTCTACATTATAAGTGTATTATGCATGTATTATGCACCTATGCATGCGGGAGAACTATTGCGCGTCGTAAATATATTCGTTTATTGCACGAAACCGTGACCTGCACTCTGCAATAATGATATCCTCCGAATATACGATAACACAATATATATCATTATAGGCCCTTACACACTAGGGACTTGGTGAATAATTCGCGCTCGGACGCAATTTTAAATCACTGCGAATTGTATTCACTAGAACACAAAGCTTACAAATTATAACATTGAAATTCGCTCCAAGCCATCATTACTTCGTGGTTTGTCATTCTACTACGGTCTCGCTATCGTTCGTACATTCCAAAGTTTTTTAATTATTAGTTAAAATAGAATTTATTGATAAAAAATGTTTTTTGTCGAGCCATGTTCAGACTGTGTGACCAACTTATACATTATATAAGAAAAACAAATAGACGTTTTTGGGTCCATCCTCTCAACATGAAAAGGCCAGGTTAACTTGGTAAAATTCCAAGTAACATTTTAACATTTATGACGTTAAGATCTTACTCAGACGAAATCAAAAAATACTACCATTATCATAATCTATATACAACAAAATTTAAGGTAGATTTGTATAATGTCCTAAAAGCCCAATATGTATAAAAGTTTGTGACATTACCTAGTGGAGTAAAAAGATTGGCGTCCCGTCCACCTAAACAAACGGTATTTATTGTGGGTTGATTTAGATTTTAAGATGGATAAATAGTATTTTAAAATAGTGAATCCATATTATATTTTATTCCATTTTTATTAGTGAAATGTTCAAAACATCTAAGGCACACGTGTGTATTAGATGGAAAAAACTAGAAATCGACTGTAATTTTTAGAAATCATATAACATTGTCCGGTTCCTCGATAAAACAAACAACAACAACGTCCAAACGCACGGGTGACGGGTCGTTATTATGTTATATAATATAATAGTATATAAGTATGTAGAGTTTGGATTTAAAGGCAATATAAAAAAAAAATCGACAGACCGGTGATCGCTTTGTAATGATCGCCATCTATTGGCAACGGTTAGTGTAGTGGTAACGTTTGGTCTGTTAACTGTCACGTCCACTGGGCTGCGCGCGATAGTCGGATAAAAAAAAAAGAGTCGATGAGTTGTACATTCATAAGAGTGGACAAAAATTTTCAGAAATAAGTAGACACTGTAAATTAGTCACATGTAAAATGTCATGTATTTAATCTCGAGTAAAAATTCTTATAGGTACACGAATACAATATACATATTATATTATATTTTTACCACTTACCAGGATTTAGTATGACTTATGATATCATGATCGTTTGCCACGAGCTAATATATTTAACATGTGATAATAAAGTATAAACACTGATTATTTCTGTAAATTTAGTGCTTCATTTAATTTATTTTTAATATATCAGCTATACTTTGAAACATTATAAAAACAAATCAAAAAAAACATTTTTTTTTTTTTTAATACAGTAAGACTTTTAAATTAAGACTCAAATTTATAAATTGTAATTTGCTTTAAATATAATTCAATATTTTTTTTTATTATTCTGATTGGAGCGATGTATAAATTTTAAAATGATGTGCAGTTTTTTTTTTTGTTTATATACACGATGATAAGTCGAAAAAAAGGTTAGATTTTCAAATTAAACAAATATTAGAGGGTGCTTTCGGGTAGAAAATTAGATTAGTGGTGGATATCCGAGGGAGACGAGTGATATATTACCACTCTCTTTAGATTTACATTTATATAAGTATATATTTATAAGAATATAAAAAACAATAAATCATATAATTTTGATATTTTTTTTATTACCAGTCAATTATAATTTAGGTATAATGATAAAAAGTCATGGCCGCGTTGTACAAAAACGATTATTATTTATAGTTCTAATAAACAATAATTGAATTATTGATAATATAGAGTTAAAACGCTTTGATTATCTAAATCAATATTTTGAATGTGAAATACAAATTACAGATCCAAAAATTGTTGAAATAGGGAAATATTTGAACAGGATCGTGCTCAGAAATTATCGTATGGGAGGACTATGAATAATTAGGGAAATTAATACTAACAAAATATGAATATTTTTCATGTCAATATAAGAGTAATACATTTTAAATTCGGTCCTCCTCCTCAGAACTAGGATGTATTCATTATTGAATTGAATCTAGTTTGTATTTCAAAGAGGTAAAACATTTAATCGTAAAGTCAAATTAATATTTTATGACATTGTATATTGTATATTCTGTTTAATAACTACCTATTTTTTGTCAAACGATTTTTGTTTTTGTAATAAAAAACTAATAATACTTAAAATGTCTGTAGGTATTATCATTTTCTATACGTGGTATAATTTTCAAAATATTTTAACTCTTTTTAAGCTTCTTGTTACATATTTTTGACTGTTGAGAACAGATGAGAATAATTTTTCAAAAGCTATGATATATTACTTCTTTAAAATTAAGAAGCGCCCGAGAATTCGGCCATAATTCACCTTTTATTCCAAAGGTATACGGTAATTGGGCCACTAAAAATTTATATTTATAATAGGCAGATCCAGTGATTTTTCCACAATGACCAATAATGTAAATTTCCTATGTTCGTTAGAAAGTATTTATGTTGACGGCACTTTTGAATACTGTGCAAAACACTTTTATCAGTTGTTTTCTATTCATGGCTATAAAAATTTTGTCTACTTCACGACAAACAAAAAGATACTTATACTAAAACATTAAAGTCGATTATCCTTTATTGCTCAGATCATGGCTTACAATTTAAGCCAACACGCGTTATTGTCGATTTTTAAAAAGGACTTCAAAAAGGAATTAAGAATACATGAGCTGATATCGAAATTATAGGATGTAGATTTCATCTTGCGCAATCATGGTGGCGAAAAATTCAGGCAGTTGGCTTAGGTAAATAATACAAAGATAATACTTCAGATGTAGGAAAATGGCTAGGAAATATATTTGGAATGCCATTTTTAAATCCAAAAGAAAGTAGGCGACTGTTTTGCAATGGATTTAATAAGTAAGATGTCACAAAACAATAAACTCACAACATTTTCTGATTATATTTTTGACACTTATATTAGTGACGATTCTCTTTTTCTTCCGTATATGTGGGCGTTACGTCACATCCAAATATACATAATTGTTTAAATGTTTTATTGCAACTTTAATCAGAAGTTTATATTAACATTATAAGTATATGAACAATAAAAACAAGAAAACGAACTTAACAAAACTCGACAAAATTTTATTCTTAATGAAATTAAAAAATATGAAGAAGGGGAAAATCCGATTTGAATATGTACAATCTGTATCATTTTATTTTAAAAATAATAATTATATTTTTAAATATTATATTAGAAAATAATTATTTCATATTATTTATTATTTGACTGACTTTATGGATCTAAATGTTTTGTATTAAGTATATTTTTAAGTACCCTTTAGAAAATGTTTTTATTATATTATTTATTTTTTGACTAACTTTATAGACCTTATATTATATTTGTAAAATGAGTATTGGCATTATTTACAGAAAATATTTCATATTATTTATCATTTGTTGTATATTAAATTAGTTAAATATGTATGTAAGTATTTAAAAAAATATATTAATTATTTGACGAATTGTATTTTTATATGTTAAAAAATAATAATTAGTTAATAAACATTATATATTCGTATTAATAGAATATTTGTGTGCTATACTTTTATGGTACAATCTCCGGGTAGTAAAATGTAATCAAATATTTTATACGAAACAGGTAGTTAAAATATGGCCCAATAGGCAATAGTACAAATAAAACACATTATAATAAAATACTAGAATAACGTTGGTAGTCTAACTAAATCTAATATTACTGTAACAACACATTATTTTAAATTTAAATTCTGATTGAAATATATATTTGTTTTTATTGTGTTAACTTATACTTTTGAATATAGAAGAATGATACGTATTATTGATTATGTGTCTATTCACCTATGCATAATACTTAAATATTTATATTCATAATGACAAAAATACGATCTGAAGAGCTGTCAAAAACATTGCTTCTAAATAATACCACTTATTCAGAAATGCAATAAATTGTTAGAGGGTAGAGATAGATTAATTATTGAAATCAATCACTACAGGTAGCAGGTTAATTGATTTCAGCATACTTCAAAATACTTGTATAAAAACTGTTGACTAAAATCAAGTACTTGCTGAGTACCTATCTACGGTCAAAATATTTTGATGTCACCTTTTAGTTATGTCACCCCAAGTTAGGTTTTCCTGCGTACCTGCCGTACTTAGTCTGTTACAGTGAATTAACATGTATTCTACGTGGTTAAATTTCAATCTAATATATTATGTGGGAAAACTATTTGGTTTATTTCCATTTGCTGGAAATCATAAGAATTTATCGTTTTGTTATTCATTAGTTATATGGATTTCATTATGTTACTCGAGTATAAAAATCCTCAATTATTTTCACGAATATTGTGATACTATACTATCATCACAAAAATTGTTAAAATATGTAAATTATTTTATTCATTTTGTCAAGTATCTATATTAAATATTATATAAAATTGATAACTAACTATCATAATATCTGATTTCAGGTTATTTTATTCGAGATATATGTTATATTAATCGCAGTAGTTATTAACATAGTACTTTCAGCAAATAAAAGTAAACGGTTTTTTAAAATACTCGATTTATTTCATCGCTTTGATGAGCTTATACTACAGGTGCAATGTTCATCGGATTACAAGGCACAACAATTTTACGTAGTATACACCTTACTTGTTTGGGTTTACCATTTATTTGTCATGGTGGTGATATTTTTGAAAAACATTTATTTCTTATTTATGTGGAGTTCAATCTGTTGGTTGACGATAATATCAATATTACCATATATTATATGTATAAGAATGTTAAGACACAGATACAAATTGGCTAACAAAGTATTTAAAAACAGTAAGTATCTCCTACAGTCCTATAATAATCAAATTTACATTAATACCATTTGATGATTTATTAAATATAGAGAACACTCAAAGTATCCACGGGAAAGTTATTAGTGCGATTTAATTTATAATTTAGTTTTGTCAGAACAAGCCTAGGATTATGACCATGACATACCATAATATCATTAACTTACAGCTCACAATGCTATTAGAAACTGCATTCAAATGAATACAAACTTTCGTTAAAATTTATATAAACTCCAAAATATATATCAATTATATCAAATTTATATTTATATACAAAGTAATTCACTAAGCATGCTTATATTTCTTTTTTCTTAAATAATCTAGTTATTCAAAATCTTATTTTTGGAATTTACAAATATTATACTTATTAGGTACTACTATTTTCTTTTTCTTTATTTTCAAATAATTGATATTTGTAGTACTAGTTAAGAAATGTCTTGTGGAGTAGTGGAGATAAAAATTACTGTTTTTCAAATCACAACTCCTTTTTTATATAGTAAGTTATCTATTAGTAAATTGTTCTGAAAATTTTGTTGTATAAAAATAAAAATTTGAATAAGTAGTTTTTGAGTTGTTTAAATTTTTGCATCAAGGATAATCCATCCGTGATAATAAATTAGAAGATATGGTAGATATGGTAATTAAGTTATCATAAATATCTTTATATTTTTTTTATAATTTTGTAAGTTACATTAATTTATCAATATTTATAATTTATAAAAATAAACTGAGTATAATAAATATTATATCCAAAATAACATATATTTTATTCTTTTAAAAACTGTTTTTAAGGACTATTATTTAATAAAAACAATGTAATAACTGAATAACTAATAATTGTTCAAATTTTAAATTTAGTTCTTCAATATTTAAAAATTCTAAAACTCAAAATTATTTGAATAAATGTATTATTAAATTTAAAAGATGGAAGTAAGCATGCTTGATAAATTATTATGAATAAATAGGTAATTAAAATAATTAAATTCTTGCATATATGTTGGTTTATATTAAATATTAATAATGATACATTTTAATAACATTTAATTTTTACACAAAACCAAAATTATTGTTACTGTTTTAAATTCATCAGCCTTGTCAAATTTGATTTAAAATGATAAATGTAAAGAAAACATTTAAGTTTTTATTTTTTTTTTTTAGGCATAAGTAATCCAACTACTACTACAAAATGTTTCTATCCAACCGAAGTACACAATGTATTTATTGAATTACGGAATTTGTCAGAAGAAGTAAAAACATATTATGCTTTTCACACAATATTAATCGTCATCGATTCAGTTTTACTAATTGCTTCAAACGTAACAAAATTAGTATTTAACTACACCCACAATAGCACAGGAATAGAATACAACAGATTTATTTTAATATTTGGTATTTTGAAGATGCAATTTGTATTTTTTTTAATTCGAGAAGCGCATAATACTATACAAGAAGTAAGTCTTTTAAATTTGTTATTAGTATAATGTATCTGTATAAGTATGCCAATATGGATTGAAAACTCTTTTTTTTAATTTATTATTTTTAAATAGTTTTTATATTATTCATAGAATTTTAAAAGAAAATCATAAATTAACATTGTGGTACAATTTTAAAAATACTTATTTTGATTTAATGTGTACCTATAATAGTAATATTATAAAATAATATTAATAATTTAGAATCTTAATCCCTTATAATAAACATTTTTGTGTCAATAATTAAAAGTAATAATATGTTTATCTTAATTTTTATGCAGTCAAAGAAAACTGTTTTGATCGCCCATGATATACTTCATATTACAACAAATACTGGAATTATCAAAGAAGTAAAATATTATTATTTAACTTATAAAAGTCTTATTAAAATTAAAATGTTCTAATGTTTATGAAATATTATTCATTTTATATAGTTTGAGGTATTTGTATTGAGTTGTTGGAACAATCCAATCATATTCGATGTGTATGATTTTTTTGATTTGGACTATAAACTTCTTCAATCAGTAAGTTTTTAAAAAAAATTTAAAAAAAATGTAACTATCAATTTAAAATGAAATGTAAAAATATGCAAACTCTTGAGAGTTCTGTCACTGGACAGCCTCCCCCTCATAAATATATTATCATAAAAATATTCTCCATTGTATTTATCCTATTTACTTATTGATACTATGCTATAGTCCTACAGATTGCAAATATTCTACTTTAATATAAAAATATATATGTACAATGTACATATATACATATACAAACTAAAAATACTAAATAATTATCTAAATATAGACTATATAAGTATGTATATACTGAAATAACCATTAGGTATTATTGACTCAATAGAGTTAGCAAAAGCGTCTAAGAATTTTCAACATAAAATATAATGATCTATTATGTATTTTTATTTTTATTATTATTACATTATACATTAAAAGAACTAACATTTACCTGTTATACTTAAAATTATAGAAATAATGAAATACTTAAACTGTATTAAGTTTTATTTTATTTAATGAAGGTTAGCAATTAGGCAGATATTATTATCTTATTACCCCGTGTCTTTAGTATTATAACACTTTAAATATTGTTTATTATTTGTCCTATCCAATCTATATATTATAAAGTAGATAATCAAATATATTAATTTGTTTTTCGATCTTAGTTTAATATCAAAATATATGTAGGTACGCACACTACATGCAATGGCCCCGACCATGAATGTGAAGGGATTAGTATCCCTAGAAACTCGAGATTATTACATTTTTATGAATTAGTATCCTCAGAAATTTGAGATTATTTTATGAATCTTATGTAATGATATGCAGTTGCGTAATTTGTTTACCTAACTGTTATTATATTGACATTTCACATAAAAATATACATTTTTTTTTGAAAATAATATCAATCCATGACTTATCTCTTACCCATGAATCCAGTTTAACTCGTTGATCACTGAATATAAATTTATATCTTTATCAAAATGATGTTATCGCACTATTTGTTTTTCTTCTGACCCACAAACAGCATGAACAAAACGCATAGATAAAATCGTTTTTTTATGGATTTTGAGTAATATTAGAATAAAACCACCTATTATAAAATGTATAAAATAATATTTATTAATGTTTAGCAAATACGTTTTATATTTCAATTATTATTTTAAGTTAAATTTGTCTTTAAAAATAAAAATAATAAATTTTTTAGTTTAAATAGCTATTTTTTTTTTTTTTTTTTGAAATAAATATTTAAATAACATTTATGTCATTATTGTTAATTGTTATATAGATGATTTTATTCTAAAATTAATCGAAAGATATTAAAAATATATATTACTGAATGGTTTTTATGTTGTGACTATAGCGTACTTACGTATCTTTCTGCAGATCGAAAAAAACAAATAGTTTTATTATATAAATAAGTACTGTTAGTTGTTACTATAACTATTATACTATGTGTCTGTTATATAATATTTTATCAAATTTATTCTTTCAGATAATTGCATCTATCGTCACATATATTGTAGTTTTGGTTCAAATTCAGTTGGCAATATCCAATCAATAGGAAAAAAAAATTAAAAAATAGTTATACCTATACGTAGTAAAATGAATATTTTATCATTTTCATAGTTTTAATTCTTCAAATAAATGCACTTTGGTAATTATGTAACAAAAGTATTTATATTAGTTTTGTAGCATCTGTATTCATGTTATACCAAAATATATATATATATTTCCTTTAAAAAAATGTAATTATTTAATATTATTTATATTATAATATAAATAAATATAATACATCATAGTTATAGTATATATTATATATGCAAAAACAAATATTTTAAAAATGTCCTGGATGATGGAGATTATGTTCGATAATTCAACATTATTGATAATAATACAAAAATATATTATCAACCGAAATGAATACGATGATAATCAGTATACTCCTACGAGTTTAAAAGTAATACAAATAATACAACGATAGTCAGTAGTGGATATCCGGCAGAGGGATTGGTGGATCACCCATCCTCTTCTCTTTCTTTGGATTTTTATCACCAATTTATGTAAAAAATATATAATGATATTACATATCACTAACCTACAACTTAATACTTAAGAAATTAAACAAGTATACACGGTGATTTTTTTATCGTTGAACACTTTGTATACAAAGTGTATATAAAGTGTTTAACGATAAAAAAATCACGTAGTATATAGGAAGAAGGTATATTAAATCATATAATATTTTAATAATTTTTTTTTTATTATTATTATTAAAAGTCAATTGTAATGATAAGAAGTCGCGGTTGACCATTTCAACCATTCAAACCGTTGTATAAAATTTTTTTGGAAAATCTTGGTACATTAAATATATTATTGTATATTGTATATTAACATGTCGTATTACAAAACTTTAAATAATTTTAATTCGTTTTACATAATACTCCGTACCGGTGCGTACAAATTGCGTTCCGTATAAAAAGGTATAAAAAAATGTAGAATACTAATTGCGTCCCGGGTTAGGATTCTCGAGCACAGCTGAATTGCGTCCCCAGTACCTGTGATATCTAAAATGTATAAAGGAAAAATTATTGATTATTATAAATTATTTTAGTATTTCCGATTTACTAAAATCTAGTTTTTCGTCTTCATTTTGAACAGAATACTCGGCTACAACCATACGAACTACTAATAGTTGTGAATCTTTTCATTCGAAGCTGAGTGCGATATTTTATAATGCCCATTTAAACAATTTTCAATTTATAGATACTCTGAAGAGGTTACAAACTGATATTTATACATAAGAACGTAGCACTCACTTAAGGATCCGTACAACATCGATATTTAATAAAGAACAATTTTTAAAACAAGCAATGGCAGATTTTCAATCAAAAAAAAATTAGTAGATTCGAATTCATAAAAACGTTATCATTTAAATTTTTACCAACACCGTAATATTTTTTACTACAGTTTATATTTTTTAATATTTTTATATAGTTACAATTATACAGTTTTTTTACTACAGTTTATATCAGTGGTTCTTAACAGGTGTTCCGTGGACTTAATATAAGTGTTCCGACAAAATTTTAAAATCAGTGAAAAAATTTTATTTAGTATTTCTAGTTTCATTCTCTTAACACTCTTAACATTTTGACTTTTAAAACAAGACACACTGATATAAGTAAGACGTTTTAGTTGTTTTACTAACATATTTGCAAACTGTTTTATGCTATACATTTATTCTTTAATATATTTAATTATTAAACAATTAAAAAATTAATATAAAATTTCTGTTTTATTTTACGGCTGTGTTCCGCAAAAACCTCATAAAATGTTAAGTGTTCCGTCATTTGAATAAGGTTAAGAACCACTGGTTTGTATTTATATATTTTTTAATATTCTTATACATATACAATTACAAATGCAATAATTTATATAAAAAGCAAAAACTATATTTTTAATCTACCTGTAGTAGTAATTATGTAATTATTATTACAGACAGTCCTAAGTCTGTATAAAAATAGGAAGAGGAATATTGTTTAGTTTTTAAAATATATGAGATGCATTTGGTATGCAGTATGCACAAAAAAAAATCGGGACGCAACTAGTATGAACCCAAAAAATAACAGGGACGCAATTAGTATGACCCCAAAAAATACTTGGGACGCAATTCGGAAGGAATTGTTGCCGCGGGACGCAATTCGTATGCAGCCCTCCGTACATATCTCGCACCAACAGGTAACAGCAATGTGAGCGTCAATTATTAAAATAACACGTATTCCCGCCTAGGCGTACTTTTATAAAACAAATAAAATCATTTAATAAACCAGTCACTTTTTACAAAAAATAAAAAGTAGGTAATGTACTATAATACGGTATTATAATATCGTAATTATTTCAAAGTAACATTTTTTGTCGTCCTTTTAAGTTTAAACTTAAAACTCGTATTGGTCTAAAATAAATATAGGTGTAGGTACTCATAATGTTATTTGTAGTACTGACAAAACCGTGGTTATTAATTATTATTGTTAATTGTTATGATTACAATATTCGGTACGATAGTAGGTACCTATAATACAATATAGGTAACGGAACAATGATGATACGAACACGAAAAACAGTAACGGCCGCGTCCGACCGGAGTGAAGCTCTTATTGTGACGTGTAGTTGTCCCCACTCCGACGGCGGGGCACCTGTTACGGTGTGCGCGAGTGCAATTCTCGTTTGATCGGTGAAGGGTATCGTGGACGGCGTGTTTGCAGTTTTTTGACGCGCACCGATCAGGTAGCACGTCAGCAAAAATATTCGACTTCAAGCGCCGCGACGCAGCGACCAGATCATTGCACGCGTCCAATCGACATATGGACATCGCGATATCGGCCGTCGTCGAGCCGTTTCCCGTGTTAAGTCCGGCCGCCACGCGTCTACGCCGGAAGCGCGCATCGTTTTGTCGTACGTATTATATTTGGACGTAGATCTCGGACCGTACGGAAAAAAAAAATACTAGATTGCGATATACGATCGATTCGACGGAATTCATAGGTTGCGCACGTGACCACAAAACTATATTATGTAAAGGCTACTATTATAGTTATGTTTCGTTATACATATATCTGGTTCTCTAATTAGCTACGACAAGTGTGTAATTGTTATTACAACACCTAAACATTTGATTGATTGAACCATACTTCTTATTTTGTAAGCAGACGCGTTTGACTAAAGCTATACAAAATTCGGTTAGATTTATCGAGAACGCGTGTTTACGTTTTTAATTCGTACCATCTACAAATAATTGTTCCCCACGTTTAACTCATATTCGGCTTGATCGACAATCCTACGTTTAACAACACTTTTAATGTAACTTATAACAACACGTATCGACGGCAATTACGAATTTTTATGTAATACCAATTGATTTCTAGTTGCCACTACACAACTGTAGTAAGCAACACAACTATATTTTGTTAAAATCTATTCGATTATTTTTTTCCTAAACAAAATCCACGAGTCGACGATTCCTTCTTTGACCATGTGCAGGCCACCCACCGCCGCCGTGCAATGCTACTTGATCGCCGCGATCTGCGCAACGGCCGGAGTGGCGGCCGTCAGCCGACACCCTGTGACGGTGGTCGTGTCGTTCGACGGTTTCCGGCCCGATTACATCCGGCCACAGATGACACCGACATTGGCCCGGTTCCGGAACGCGTCCGCAGCACCGCCGTACATGCGAAGCGCGTTCCCCACGAAGACGTTCGTCAACCATTTCACCATGGCCACCGGAATGCACCCCGAGTCGCACGGCGTGCTCGACAATTACATGTTCAACTGGAACGACACAACGATCATGCACTACACGTACGAGCAGTTCCATTACGACGATAAGGTGGTGCCTATCTGGGTAAGGTCCGGCCGCCAGCGCAATGTCGTTGTATATATTTTAATATTCAATTTTCTTTTCGACTGTGTACCCGCGCATAGTAAACCCAGTCCTAGTAAAATCAGTTCCCGTCTTATGTCGCATGCGGTGCGATACGTTTTGTGAAAGTATTAAAATCCAATTTCTCGCACGAAAAATAGACCATTGATGATCGGCGAGTCGTGAGTGTACCCTGTGATAATTTGTGTGTGTAGACTTAACTTTTATGAGCTTAAAACAGCAGTTGTTGGTCGACGAGAAAAAAATATTCGGTATACCTAATTATTTGTAATTTTCAATTCTCAAATGTATTTAATACAGATATTTGATAATTAGGTATATCAAAAAAAAAAATCATGTCATATTGCATACGAATCTGCAATGAAGTGAGACATTTTATGTCTCACATAAAATGAACCACGATCTATCACAGACTAATTATTGTTACACTTTTCGATTCTGTGTATCAAGGCAGATAATTTCCCGTTACCAGGGGTAACCTGGTAACCAGGGTAACCGTAACATAACATAACACTTAGATTCTGTGTGCCAAGGCACATAATTTCCCGTAACGCTTTTTCGGTAACGCGACTTCTATTACGCTAATTCTGTTACGCTTTTCATATCTATGTGCCAAATAAAAGACATAAAATGTCAAAAAGCAATATATATATTTTGAAAACCATTTGATTTTTTTCTATAGTAGGTATACCGTTTATGAGTATATCACTGGGTACTTTACCAGAACACTCAATTGTATGTAATACTTTTAAAATTTAAATTTCCCAAAATAAAAAGTGTCATCTATGTGTGTGTCTATTTCTTAACGTATGTATTGGATTTCTATTAATTTAATTTGGATAAGTATAATATATGTCGGGCCGACGCACGACGACAACCAATTATTATAACCTACCTATATTTGTATATTTTTTATACTATTTATAGATTATGATGTTTCGTTATCGGCGTACGTCGAATAATAATTTTTTATACATGTTGATGTTATTCATTCCTTTGTCAGCCGCATGCCAAGTTCGGCGCGTACGGTATATGTATTACAATTAGTGCTGGTATAACACGACCGATATTTTATCGTACGATTTATTTATCACACGAAAATATTATCGTACGATATTATAAATAACATGTTTATAAAAACAAATAGATTCGTTCACACGATCACGATAAAATGTTGTACGATAAGATAATCATACGACACCTCGATATACAGAAATAATTTTAGTTTTATAGAACTTTTCTAAATATATTATATTATAGTATAATTATCGTATCGGTATATTTTTCAATCTGTTGAAATTTGTAGTTTTTAATTTTTTTAACTTGAAAAATTGTCCAATTATCCAAAATATAAGTTACAAAAACGTAAAAATAAGCACTGTCCTGCAATATCTATGAAGTATGGAAAAATATGCACATTCAAATTTTAGATTTGATATCATGGCATTGAAAAATTAATTGCTATAACTTTTTGCTAACTTTGCTATATTTTACAATAAGTAGCAAAAGTTTACAAATGCTATAAGTTCCAAACCCTGGTCATAAGTAATATAGTCATAATAAGAGCAACACTATATTATTTACTAATTTCAAAAAACACATTACTATTTGTTACTTCAATGTATTATGTTATAATATAGGTATACCTACTTTTACAAATTATTTTTCTTAAAAATTAAAATAATTGACTTCATGATAAGGTTTTTACTATTATTAACCTACTAAGTACTAATGCTGTAATACTTTTAAATAATACATCATCAGTAATAACAATCATAATATTATTATAATTACTTTATTTTGCCTCCCCTCCCCCTTTGCGCATGAGAAGAAATTATAAAGAAATAATAGGCATTCTATCATTGGTACTCCACTATGACTATTTGATAGTTCTAAATTGGGTAAGCTATGGAGCCAATTTCCTGAGTGATTTTCCATGGATGTAAGAAGGTAAAGGTTTAGTTTCGTCGTTTCGACTCGCGCCCCAAAATTTTATGTTTAACAAAAGGATTATAGTTACGATAAAATTAGTCAGACCGTGTTCTAAGTGTTCATTCTTTAACTGCTCAAACTAGTATTGTGATCGCGTTATTTTGATTTTACGGAAAGAGCAAGCAAACCGACGAATGTTTATGCAATATACACTATTGTAGCGTTTTATGTTTATATTTTATAACAGTATCTAATATGGATCTGTGACTGTGAATCAAGATAATATTGGAATTGAGAAGCTTTAATAACTTCTTACCAAGATCACAAAAATGTATAGTGTATACATTGTATGATGTACACTGCCCAATTTGTTTTTTACTTTTCTCGTAAGAATGATGTCTGTTCGAGTGCATACCGAACACCGATATTTTTATACCGGATAGAGTGATATTTCAGTGAATGCCGAATTAATTATTATGAGAAATATACTATTATTACACAAGCCCCCTATCCGATTGAGTGAGATTCTATGCAATCAGGTCAATGTCTTCGTACATTTCATACACAATCATGCACGTAAAACGGTCATGATGGCAGATGACGCCTAATGTGTAAACTATATGTATGACATAGTTCTCGGTTTTTGGAACAATTGAGTTTCTTCTCTTATTTGCACATCCAATCAGTTACAGTGATCGATATTCCAAACGATATAATAACGATTATTTGTGAAAGCTAACTTTAAACGAATAGTAATTATTCAGCGCGAATACATTACCTATTAAAATTATAGTAAAACGATAATAATTATACTCATAAATTATAACCCAGTTACCTGACGGGATCTATCGCTCAAATTGATCTATTTCACTACACGACTTTTTCACTTATTTTATATTACCATAAGCATATACCACCGCGGTACTAAGATTAAATAAAAACGTATTATGATAGTTATTATCAATTGAACGTGCATTGGTGATATAATTTCAAGAAAAACACTTGTTGTTTTAGATTCTGAACGAAGTGATGAATGTATTGATTTTACAATGATGTGTGTTTTTTTTGTGTGTCTGTGCACAGCATAACTAGTCGAAATAATGCTCCAATTTCAAACTATGGGGGTGGTTTCCGATGTAAAAGTGAATATCTTTGATGCATTATAGAAATCAAAAGTAAACATTTTCAAACAATTTTCAAAAAAATTAAAAAAAAAAACAAAAAAAAAGTGACGGAAAAACGGGAATTTTTACGCAAAACAAGTTTTAGACCAAATCGATTTTTTTTTATATGGTTGTAATTCAAAAACTTATCACTGTAAATACTTGACATTTTCACCAAATGTTTATGTTAGATTTATATAATTAAATTTTTAAAAAAATTTGACTTTTTTGAGTTATTTATAGACCACTGAAATTTTCGATTTTTATGAGAATTTTTTTTTTTGAAGTGTCGATAAAATAATTTTGGATGACCAAAAAATTTTGAAAATTTAATACAAGGTTCCTTATGAGTTTTTCTTATTGTAGCTAAAAAAAAAATTAAAAATCGTTAATCACAATTTTATAAGCGTTTATAGTTCAAATTTTTACGATATCTGTCGTAAACGCGAAAATTTGCAAGTAATTTTATAGTCGAAAAATCATAAAATATTTTGTGTTTATATCTAAGGGTTAAAAATACAA
>VUJU01002077.1:0-43197 GCA_009835225.1 Aphis craccivora | reverse complement strand
CGGTACAAACTCAAATATTTGACGATTTTTTATCAGATTTAAAAAATACTTTTTCAGTATGAATACATCAAGCAACTTTATAGCAAGTTAATCACAAATTTGACCAGCCATTTATTGGTAGATCACACATAGGACCAGTCCCTAATGTTTTTATGACTGCGTTTTGATGCTTGACAATTATGTTATTAAATCAAGCTGTACATTTTGTGAAAGTTCCTATACATAGGTGAAGATGGTGATTTTGGTGAAGAGTCATCCACTGGTTCATCGTCCTCAACACTAAATAGTGTCTGTACTATTGGATTAATTTTTTTGGTATATAAAATATACCGAACACTTTTTTTATCCATATCAAACTTAGTAGATTTATCAAACAGTGGCGTCATTTGATCATGATTATATATGGGAAGTGATGAAATATTTTTACATTTTACCTATATAACCCCCCCCCTCCCCAAAAAAAAAGTACCTATTTGTCATAACCATCTCATTTTTCAGTGCAATACATTTATGAATACGCATGTGACAACAGTGACACGGAGACTAATAGGTAATTACCTACAAAATATTCAATAGGTAATAATATACAATAATATCAGTAAATAAATGTCTTTAAACAAAAAATAGGAGTTAGGAAGATATGACACCCAAATTCCCTCGTATCTAATTACGCCACTGATATCAAATTTAAAACATGATCGGAAATTAGAAAGTGTAGCAATTGTGCTGACGACAGTCTCGAGTTTTGAGATAAAGCGAACGCAATGCCCAGGTATCATGTCAATCGTAATTTACTAATTTTATTCCCATTTGGCCAGTATTACTGTGTTTAATAAGATAATGATAGGATCAGTGCCGGATTAAGTGTTTTATGGGCCTTAAGCAAATAAATCAGACGGGCCTATAATTGGCTAGTAAAAAAAGTGATAACTACAAATTAAAAAAAAATAAATATTTTTTAAAATTGTATTTATGAATATAAATAATAATCGTATCAATCATATTTTTAAATTATAGTTGAAAGCTTAAATACATGTGTATATTATAGTTACATTATATATATATTATAGTTACATTCGATTTCATAAAAATTTTAACTTAGAATAAAAAAATTTTAATTGGCCTTGGTAAAGTTCAAGTTCTTTTAAAATTATTGTAGGCCAAACTTATGGGAAATCATGTATTTAATTTTAAACTCATATTAGCTACATATACAACATTTCCCAGATTTTTTTTTGAAAACTGTTGGAAAATTTTTACTTTTGAACTCTATAGACTATAATGCACCAAGGATATTCACTTTGCCATTGGAAACCAACCATGAAATTTGAAATTGAAGCATTATTTCGATAAGTTATGCTGTATACAGATACAAACACAAAAATAAAATAAAATAAATATAAATCACACATCATTGTAAAATCAATACCTACCTACATTCATAACTTCGTTCAGAATCTAAAAAAGGCCGAATTTTTTCGAGGACCTTAAGCAGTGCTTAATTTGCTTGTAGGTTAATCCGGCACTGGATAGGATATTGTTTTGCTAAATTCCATCGACCGTAATATTACGCTTTACGATACATTATTTAATATTATAATCTCTAAATCGCCGATAAATAATTATTAAAATGATAATTATAGTATTATTGTCAATTGTAATTAAGAGGATGCTACCCATGCATTTGTTGTCTCCGTCTTACACACGCCCGATATAGCAAAATTTCGTTCACTAGTTTCAATAGTGTGCTGTTTATTTTGATATTAGAGTGAATTGACCGATTATACAATTTTTAGATAATAACATTATTCGTGCTTAAGCGTTGGATTTTGTTCCATAGTTTAATTATCAAGCGAGATATGAGCATTTTTAATTTGTGATATTTCACTGCATATTTGCTCATAGTATGCTTGAAAAAATTGAAAAATCGCCAACGCTTAAGCACAGATAATGTTTTTACCTAAAAGTTTAATAATAGGTCAATTTAATCTAAAATCAAAACTAACAGCACACTATTGAAACTAGTGAACGACATTTTGCTATGTCGGGTGTGTGAAAGACGGAGACAACAAATGCATGGGTAGCGTCCTTTTAAGTTCATTATAGTAAGAACAATTTACTAGAACGAAATAACTCTGAACTCTGGAGGGACTATCCCTCTAAGCCCTCGTAAATACACCTATATGGAGCCGACTAAGATGACAAGATTAGCTTTTCTCTTAACTGCATTTTTGATCTTCGAATACATTTTTAGAACAATTATAAAATATTATACTAGCAAAAATTTTTAAAATACGTAGTTAAATACAAAAATACTGGTCACTATAGCAGTAAAACAAAAATAATTTACTTATTTAGTAGTATTCCAAAATAAAAATACAAAGAAAAAGTATTTTTAAAATATTTAAATACTTATAACAAGAATGAAAGTTTTAGAAATAATTGTCTTTTTTAATGTTTCCTCAAATAATTTACATTCCAAATCATTAATTTATGTTTTATCTATGTATGGCTTTTAGTTTTAAATAGCAAGCCTATACTGCCATATCTAACATTTAAAAGTTTTAAAGATATTTCGTTAAGTTCGTTTCATTAATTCATATAATTTCATATCCGATTCTACTAGTCGGCATAATATTTCACATTATGTACCTAATGGCTAATGGCTAATGTAATGATGAGTAGGTAGCAGGTGCCAACTGTGGACAGACTCCGTTTACAACCATGTTTTGTGGGTTTGATAAGGTATACTTGAAGTTTGTAGTTGATAAAATTGTTTATGCTAAGCATGAAAATTTGCTATATTGTACGTTTACCTATAACATATAAGTATATAGTGTATTACTGTATTAATGTAATAGTGTGATATCTGCAATAACTTGCCAATACCTATAATCTATGTATAATTACATATTTTGAAAAAGGTAACAAAATAATAATAATTAATAACAAATATAAAATATGAAATTAAAATGTATTTATAAACATTAAATTACCTATGTAATATTAAATATAGGTAGCTTATAGAGAGTAAAAAATAATAATCGCTAACATTTTTTGGTTTACATAATATTATGTATAATAAATAATAATATATTAAAAGTTTTGTACCTCCGAATAATTTGATTTATTAAGATCAATCGAAAATGTACCTAATATAATTTATTCGTATAATCAGAAGTATCTAGGTACATAGTATTTTAAATTTTAATGTTCAAAGAATAGGTTAATAATTATAGTATAAATATTTATTAAAATAATGAAGGCTAAAACCCTGATAGATCCGTTCCCGATTGTCATTATGATCGTTTTTGGTACACTTTCATTGATTATAAATATTATTCATAGTTGTTCGGCAATTGTGATTAAATTTAGCGATAAATAAATGTTGTGGATACAGCGGATCCATATTCCACTCTGCGCCGCGAGTATTTATAGGTAGGTAACATCATCGATGACACCGCATTATGTGTCTACCTATATGTCATAATAAGGCACTATATTTATATCACTGACTAAAATAATTATTTCCTTTTCGTGGTTTATATAATACTCTAGTCATAGTATAATAATATATCATAAATACGGCATTGGTTCCCGCAGTTTTTCAATTTGGTCGCAGTTGATGACTATCATCAGACAACCGTACGACGGTGAAAAAAATTTCTAGGCACGCCCCTGTGTACATTATAATCTATAATTTACTGACTGCGCACCATAGTTTTTTCTATATTAACAAATAATATTATTTACATAATATAAGTATATTTTTATGTATTATAATAATATTGTTTATAACTTATAAGTATATAATCACAAAATATTGCACATTTGCACTCGCTTCACGTACCTACGTATACGCGAGAAAATGCATTTTCAAATATCAGAACATATAGAAGATCTGAGATGGTCAACATAAAGATGGTTATAGTTTATAGATAAAATACAGCGGACTATACCTTTAATATAATAGTTAGCATAGGCGTTATAGGTAGATATATTATTTTTTTAACGCTACAATTTAAATGACGGATTTTGTTATATACACGTAATAAGTGTCGAGTTTAAGTTCTTAACTCATCACCGTTTACGAAATAATTTATATTTATCGGTTCTTTATGATCTATGACTTTTATATGAGTTATGAGTGAATACAAGCAATTTAGATACCTATCTCAATACGGTGCTGTACAATTTAACATATTTTAACGTTCATTATTTTTACTTACAAATCAGACGAAGAGGCGAGCAAAAAAAAAAAATATTTGACATTACCGTTTTAAAACAATGGGTTTGTGAGAAAATTGATAAATAATGAATTATGAATCTTGAAACTGTAAAACAATATTTTATCCCGTGAAATGCAGGGTAATAGTTAAGTACAATATTTATTCCTAAAATATTATTTTATTGCAACTAATATACTAATCGTACTATTGTACTACATACGTGTAGGTATGATGTATTCAATAAAAATTAAAATGTTTAGGACCATCAATCAAAAGATGAAATTATCAGAAAAAATGTCACAGGCCTACTGTATTAAATAAATACCACAACGATTTTATTAAGTATCCGTATATTATTTTCATATATTATTTTTATACATGTATACCTAGTCGCTTGATAGTTTATAATTATATTTAACTTTTATAATATACGCTTTATTAATTATTATTGACTATTGTTATACTTATAATTTTATTAATACCTATAATAATTATGAAGAAAATAAATGTTATTTTAGAATATTCTGACTCGATAATTTTTCAATTCATATTAATTGTTTAAAAAATATATTTATATTTCCTGAACTATACAACCATATTAACTAAACGATGCGCGAGGTACCAACATATTATAATATACATAGATAGGTACGTATATTTTTATTAGCTGTATTGTAAATTTGTAATAAATTAAATATTTAAATATAATTTACCGTTCTCCGTGATCATGCGTGAACATGCTATGCTTAAAATGAAATTTCCATCATCAATCCATTTACATAATATGATAATATATGGTGGGTACATTCTTCAGACATTGTTCAGTATAATTGTTATTTACTTTTAATTATACTGGACGCAGTTATAATATCTATAACTTCGACAAGAATATTTTGGAGTTTCCTTCAAAATTGTACTCTATATCTTTCGACATTAAAACAGGTTAAAGGGTGAATTCAAAATGATCGGAATATTTTAAACAAATCACAAATGTTAGAATGAACAGAACAGTTATGAACACGAAACACCATTTAATAGTTTTTGAACACTGCATGATGGCTGCGACGCTAGAAAAAAAAATATAAATAAATAAATTAACTTTATATTCGTGGTCGTACCCGATATTAATATTATATTATTATAATAATTTGTAGTATTAATTATTATTTATATTACACACGTACCTTTACGAATGCAGCTATATGAGTGTATACGTTTACATAAGTAAAGTAGATAATATTGTGATGTTTGTGCTCCTCCATAGATTTTATCATTATGTATATATTCAATTAATATAATTATATTATGCTAAGTACCATCGCTAAATGATATGACGTGTAGTTACTAAATAGGTAGTAGGTATTTAGTGATAGTTTTGTCCAATCGACCGTTGCTGTCGCAGTTGCGTCATACAAGTGCACAAAGTTCATATTTATCTAAACATATTACATCGGACGTATATAATATAATAATAACATTTTTCCTATAGTGTATATAAAAATAATAAAAAGAGGTAACCAACTGGAAACGTCCAATTTTCATTTAAATTTATTATTCATAATACTGTAAATATACTTATATCATTATTACATCTCTATATAATATATTATAATATGCATTCAAATTATTCGCACTTATACAAATATATTATACGAATACGACGTGACCAAGTGTGAAGTGGGTGTTTTAAAAAAATAAGGTACCTACCTTAAGTTAATTTAAAATTTAAAATAGCTATAGGCGTGGCCTTAAAATAGGTAACAGTAATTATTCTTACCTTTAAATTTTTTATAACAGATCAAATCACTTTATTATGTAAAATAAACGAGTAAAATAAATTATTCTGAATTTCTGAACGTATAATTTGATAGGTATGTAAATATTATTTTATAGTCAGACCTTATACGTGACAAACGAAATTTTTAAACAGTTATAAACTGACATAGGTAAATGTTATATTGGAAACGATTTAATGGCAGTAAAAATTAACTGTATAAACCAATAACATTTTTAAAAAACTATACGATACATTAATTATTAGAGTCATCCCTTTTATTCCTCTATAAAACTTATTCCTGGGAAAAAAAGGTTACCAATTAATATTTTTGGAGGTCCACATTTTTTAGGGAGCCATCAAAACTTAATGCACGTATTCAACCAAAGAATTAAAAAAGTAAAGACAAATTGGCACAATCAAACAACAAAATGAAAACTAGGTAATGTAAACCTCGATTAATTTATCAAACAAATAATTTAAGAAATTCATTTCTTGTCTACGTGTCGGATCAGGAGCGGCTCCAAGAGGGGAGGACACTGGGGCTATGGCTAAAAAATTGATTTTTCTTATATTCCTATTTATCTAGAGCTTTTCTATGGACATTTTGGACAGTATGTTTAAAGGAAAATGTTACAATTATTTTTTTATTGCGATGACGTAATATAATGCTGTTAAGGTACTTATAATACTAGTAATACCTATAGGCTATAATCCTTATGTAATAATGTTTATTATTTTGAAAAGTTTTGTAATTTTAGATTAGATTTTTGTTGGGTTTATCATTTTTGAAACGAAATAAAAACAATAATAGTTATTGTTGTTATTAGCATTTTGTAAAATTTATAATTTACAAACAAAATATTGATTCCTTTGGCAGCGGTGGGATTCGAACCCACGCCTCAGAGAGACTGGTGCCTAAAACCAGCGCCTTAGACCGCTCGGCCACGCTACCTCGGTACAATTTTTTATTAAAATAGAGGCACTTTCACTATGGTACAGTAAATTGTCATTTTATAACCTACCTTTGTCAAAAATAGGGTCAGGAATTTGATGCATTTGTATCTTTTCTTCTAATGCTCACATTCAAGGCTCGTCTGACGTCTATAGATACAGAAATTTGATTCATGAAGTATAGAATTTTTACAATTAAATAATTAAAATTAATTAATACAATTTTTATTTTGCATTTTTAGAAGATTTTATACTTTACGGTCATTTTTTAGTATTCTTGGTGCATTTTATTCATTTTAATACATTTTTCTTTTTACATATATATTTGCATTTTTCTTGTTGAAAGTTACATTTTACTATAACACATACAACATGAAGTTTTCATTAGCTTGTCGTCTGTCGATTATTAACGGTCCTATAATCTGTCCTTAAGTTCTTCAATCGTAGTTTGGACGATAGTTTTCAATGTTTTCATAGATATGAAAATTATAAAGTCAATACCTAGTCAATACTCAATGAATAATGATACACCGCCTTATTCAGCAAACTGGTGCTTCAGTGCTTAAGTGTGAGGTTGGTGGGCTCAATTCTTAGTCTGTTCATTATATTTGTAGTCACTTCACTTGTCTGCGTGGGAGTGATTCGTAGTATTTTCATATGATCATATGGAGGGTGGTTCAGTTGAACCACTAGTGATTGATTATATTTCTCAATTTCCCATACATTATTTATATATTATAATATATATTAGTATAAAAATAAAATATTTTTTTCATAAAAAATAGAAAAAGATTCAAACTCATAGGTAGGTATAAACATGTGGTAAAAATTAGGTATATAGTTTATATAAAATACAAGGATTTATTTTTATACTTTTGCAAGTTTGTTTAACACTGCACAGTGGACAGTGTGTTCTAATACTTTAATAGATAGGTACTTTCTAAGTCTCGAATACCAATTTTGAATAAAGCGTTACAATAAACTATAATGTATCTCGGACAACAAATTTTTTCAGAATTGTACTTCAATAATATTATAAATTATTGATTATTGTGTATATTTTATCTACGTATATTGTTTATCCGTTTCGATCTTCTATATATAGCTCTATAATATAAAGACAATTTTTGTTATTATTTTATTGCCAAACAAAATATTTGTCGATTACTCATTCCAATATGTAACATCGTTTGTTTTATAAACGTATTGCGCAAAGTCAAGTGCTGACCAATTTATATTGTTTTGTGAGTGGTATTTTTGTTACCTATTTCTGTATCGATAAATAGCCAATAGCATGTAGGTAGTAGGTACTGGTGGTTGGTCATGGAGAAGTGCTAAGATTTTATCATTTTCCTCATGAATATCTGTTCTGTGTTCTGTCTTGGTTCAAGTGAAATAAAATATATTAACCTAATAGTTTATACAAATCACCTAAAGTAGAGGTGCACAAATTCTAAATACGGCCTTAATTTTAGTCATTTGGAGCATGATTCTTTCTAGAACTATGATTTAGACTGGATCCGAGATCGAGTGTCTATTTTTAGTACCTACAATAATCAGTATAGATTAATACTATCGTTTTTTAAACTAACTAACAAACTAACATAAATTAGATAATTGTGCAATATAATAATACTACGGTTTTGAATAACAATAATAACTTAGTAGGTAATTATTGCTCAATGCTAATCGTGGTAAATTAAACCATTTATATCAAGTTAGGTAGGTATATTTATGAACATTATTGATTCTTTAAAATAAACTCTTATAATAATAATTAAAAATTAGAGGAATTATGCTTAATAAAGTCAGATGCAGTGGTGGATTTATGGAAGAGGGTGAGGGAGTTTGAGTGTTTGACCCCCCCCTAAGGCCTAAAGTTGTCATATAATGAAATAAAAATCAGAATTTATACCATTTCGTTTTTATATTATTATTATTATTAATTTATTGTTTGTTTACTCCTAACGGCAGTAACAGCAGTAACATGGACATAAAAATTTACAATTTAATTAATAGTGTGATAAAAATAATGTGTTATTTTATTATGTATACTGTAAAGCTTAAGACATTTTTTTTTTATTTTTTTTTTTTATACATAGAATATAGATTAAAATCTAATTTTGTAAACCTCGTGAATAATTATAATAAAACTTTTTTTAAAACCAAATTATTCTCAATCAAATGAATGTATTTCAAAGAATACCTATACGTTTAACGTTCTATACCAGTGGTCTTCACGGTGGGTCGCTAATCGCTATCCATTTTTGGGTCGCATAAGCTTTAAAATTGGGTCATGATAAGTCTTCTTTTTATAATAAAAATTAAATTTATAAATTTATAGAAGTTAAAAAAATAATTTCAAAGCTAACGTGGGTCCCGAAAAATGTAGGCCTAAAAAGGTGGGTTGCGAGTCCAAAAAGGTAGAAGACCACTGTTCCATACAATTATTGGAATGAGAGATTATCAATATTATTTTTTTTATCTATTTTATTATGTACTATAAATCTTTACCACTCTCAAGTATAATAATTATGATTTACATAATGAGTTTAAAATGATATCTCATTCTAGAAATTATTTCATGGAAAATACATCCATTTGATCGAGGAAAATTTCATTCTAAAAAAAATGTTATGTTATATTATTATTCAAAGATTTAATTATTCAGATTATAGTAATAAAAAATAATAAATGTTCTGTTGTATAGATATTCTTTCTCTTTGTTTGTGGTCATAATGTCATATCAAATGCTTTTATACCTGGCAACCATAAATCCCAATAAAATTAGCAAGGCACACGCTCACTCGAATACATACAATACTGATAAACCTAACCTAACTCAAGCTCGCACCCAGAGTTTTTGTTTGGGGGGGGCTTAATAATTTTTCTTTTTTCCTTATACACAAGTAAACCTTATCACGTAATATTGAACTATTATGTATATATATATTTTGTGTATCTAACATAATAATAAAATTTGAAAATAAAACATAATTTATCATTGTTATACTATATTTGCTATAATAATGTGTAATTTAATAAAAAATTATTTTTTGGGGGGTGGGGGGGGGCTTAAGCCCCAAAGCCATTCTCTTGGGTGCGACACTGACCTAACTCATATTTTGGGGGCCATTTGATACCTGAAAAACATTTCAACTATACAACAGAAAGAATAAGATAAATTAAAAATTGTAAAAAATATTTAAGAATGAATTCTAAAGCAAATTTTTGATACTTCTGTTTACTGATTGTACTTTAGTTTAAATTATGGTGCAGCATAATGAATTATAGATCATCAATCATCTGCATGCATTTTTCCTAATATTATAAATGCAATTTATACGCAAACACAATAATTAACATTAAAGAATGGTATGTAAAAATAAATAATTTCACACTATGTTAAATTTAAAATAGTTTTTTCTTTCTTACAGACTTGAGTATTTTATTAAAACAATAGTAATATTTTAGTAATTAACAGGATTTATAACAATAGTTATCAGTAAGCCATCTGACATATTTGCACATAAATTATCAACTTAATTGTAAAAAAAAAAAAAAAAATAAAATAAATAAATAAATACATAGATACATAACACATACATACATACGTACATAAATCAACGACACACAAATTTTACACAAATCTAGACATAATCTACATTATTATGATTAATTTGTTCATACCTTCCATACCATATCACAGTAACCACTATTTTTACATAAACCATATTCTATTTTGTCAAATATAATATATATCAACTATGTAAAAGTCTCATTTTGAGCTCTTGGTAGTTTTAACAATTATTTTTAGAGTGACAAACATAATGTTAAATTCTATGTTAAAAATTACACACGACCTCGCACCATTAATAAAAATATAAAAATAATTTGTGCACGAGTATTGAATGTACTATAGTTCATTTAACTAGTAAATTAAAATTTCAGATTAAATAAATACAATAAATAAGACAATATAAAAACCTGGTACAAAATATAAATAACAATAATTGTACAGACATAAAATTACCATTTTAGACATAAAAACAAAAAAACAGATATTTGAAAAAAAAAAACAAATACTTTAAAAAGACTAGACTATAGACAAGTTTAACTAAACAGTACTTGTAAAACTAACATTCGTTTACTTTAATTAATTAATAGAACATTTTATGCGTTCTTATGTAGAGAGCTTTTAAAAAAGATTTTTTACGACTGACAGTATTTAAACAGAAAAAAACATTAAAAATAAATAAAATACCACCAAGTATTTTAACCTATCAATTCAGTTAAATGTTTGTCTACTTGATGGTTTAATATAAAATTATTAACAGATCACGTACTTATAGTAATTTAAAATTTATAAAAGAGTAGTGAGGAAGGAATGTAGTGATAACAATGTATTATACATCTGTAGTAAATCAAATTGAGTTGTGATGTTTTTCTTATACAATTTCAACTTGTTTACCTCAGGAGTTTCCGAAATTTTTCTATTTCATATATACTTGTAGATAACCTATAAAATAATATCATGATTATTAATTACAATGAAAGCAATTACTAGAGTTTAAATGTTTTAGATCTATATAATTTAATGATGGCTTAAAAAAAAACTAAAAAGCATTATAATTAAATATTATACATTGAATTACTATATTCTCTAAATTACTTAACTAGATCACTAAAATCTTAAAAACTTTAAAAATAATTAAAATAATTCTAAATAATATAAAAAGTAAAAATACTAAATACTTGAAATGACAAAATAGTTTATGTAAAACTACTTAAATCTTAGATCAGTGGTCGGCAACCGGCAGCCCGCGCGTCTATTTTATACGGCCCGCTTTAAATTCTACAAAAACGAAATTTAATTGAATATCATATCAAAAAAATTATATTGTATAAATTTATATTATTAAAAACTGTATTTTATGTTCTATTATTTTAAAGTTTTAAACAGTTATTTTTTTTCTTAGTAAATAATTTAGAATATAAAATTTTTAATTTTGTCTGGCCCGTGAACTCTTTTTAATTTATGAATGTGTCCCGGGAATCCAAAAAGGTTGCCGACCACTATCTTAGATCATGTATCTAAAACCCGAATCTGATCCATTATATAGGCATAATTCAGTGTACAAATAAATTTTAACACATTTCATTAAATCTTACTTAACTATAATTATTTAATAATTAATTAAAACAAATATATTCAACATCCAAACTCTAAATATAACTTATAGCGGTGAATATTCTATATTTTAATATAGAATATTATTATGTTTAATGTACAAACAATACATTTATAAATATATAAGATAATGTTTCTTACCTTCCAAATGCATTAAAGAGAGCAACTATTTCACTACGTTCTAATTGTAATGTGTGCTTGTTGACAGTAGTAGATAATTCATTATATCCATTTGTCCGTGCTTTGTTTGAAAATAATATTTTCAGTGCTGTTCCTAATCCTTGTATTTGCAACTTTCCCCAAAGTCTGCATTTATCACATCCCACACAATCCATAATGGTTGATACATTACGGAAATGAAGACGAAACTCTTCTTTTAACTTTTGTGCCTGTTGTCCACCCAAAAACATGGTATGCTCATTAAATTGTTGTGGGAATTTTCTAGAAAAAATACAAACTTAATATAAAAACTAAACAAGAAAAAAATAACTAATGAAAAAATCTAACTTGATAATTCCTAAGAAATTATGGACAGCAAGTCGAGTAGTTTCATCTTCTTTATCGTTTCCTGTATAATACTCTACTTGTTTGAGTAAAGGTGCAGCTTTTTGTAATGCTCTCAGTTCAAGGAGATACAAGAAATATAAATTTCTTAGCCATTGAGTACCCTCGCCTTTAGTGTATTTTGGACCAAACTTCCGTTCAAATTCTTCGGAATTTGGACCCCAAAAGCCAGTTCCACATTGGTTCAAAAAAGTTGATCTTTTATCTATTAAAAGTGGTAACATTAAATATATTTTATAAAAATATATCTAAACAGTTTTAATAAATTATAAGAAACTTCATTGGAACTATAACAGACAAAAAATCTTAAATATAATACAATTAAATTATTAAACCGTACAGTAGCTATAGATATAATCAAACATTAGAAATTCTAGGTATGCCAATACCTTGTTTATCCAACACTAATTTGAAACAAAGAGATACACTAACCCCAATATTATTAACTTAAATTAATGCTGAAAAAGTACTTAGAGAAAAGCAAAAGAAACAATAGGTGCAGATAATTTAACAATTTTGAACAGCTTATTAAACAACAACAAAAGAAGAGCTCAAACCTTAGAACAAATAGCCAATAAAATAGTATTGAAAATTAACAAGGGAAAATTTTGATCATGAAACTTTTAGAGACTTATAGAATTTAGATAGTACCTATGGATGTTGATGTATGATGATATTGAATAAAGTATTAGACTAATGAGTTTTAATATTTAGGAGTTATATTGAGTATCATTAATGATTGGTCAACACAGAAAAGAGTTTAAGATAATTTAAGAATAGAATATAAAGATAAATTTATTGCCCTAGGGTAACAGACTAGATGAGTGGAGAAAAAAGTTTAATAGGGAATTACAGAAAGAGATGAAAGCAACACAATAACACCAGTCAACAACTTTATAAATGATCAACAAATTCAGTGCCATGTGCAAAAATGAGGAAGAGATACTTAGAGTAGTGCTGGAATGGAAACCTATGGAGAAGACACCTCGTAAAAGACCTAAAAAGAGATAAATGGATAAAATGGAATATCTCAAGAAAATAGGTTCAACAACGAAAGATGTTATTCAGGAAAAGTAAGGTGGAGGTAGATTGTCATGGTGGAAAAACACTAAAGGAATACTAAATGCTAATATAAGAAGAATATTACTACTAAATAAATATTTATTTTTGTGTACATACCTGATAATAGATATTGAGCACTAAGATGAATATTAATACTTGTATGAAGACCAGAAATAGCTCGATAAAATGCTCGTTTCTCCAAACACATCCCTGTAATCATTTTCTTGTTTAAAATTTAAAACAAAACATATTATTAGTAACTTAATAATTACCAGTCAACTTTGCTGATATAATGTAGACTTCAAATAAATTTTTTGGTCTAAAAAAAAAAATAGCATTAAGTTTTATTGCACCAAAATTAATCAATAACACTTACCTGAAACAGTTTTCCATATAAATTGTATTCCAAACGCGATTAGCAGAAGGTCCTTTGTATCCAGTGTATCGCTCAGGGTTTAGAGATAGGTCAACATACTCGGCTTCACCATCATCGTCGGGCAACGTACAATACATGTCTTGTATATCATCATGAGCTTGCCAGAGAGCAAAATCCTCCATAGCTGCAGCACTGTATTAGGAAAAGTCCATTACATTTAAATTAATATGTCAATAGATTTAAATAGTTTTCATATAATAAGACATAAGTACTTAGTATTGGTATAATTGTCTATAAATTAAGTATATGGATAAACTTTATAAATATATATAGTGGAAATAGTAATTACTAATTACTAATTAATTATTAGACATGCAAATATGTTCAAATAGGTACACTCCAATTTTTAAATAATATGAATAACATGTTGTCATATTACAACTTTACATTATACATTTTTAATCTGTATCATATTTATAAACAAATATTTTGTTAATACAGTGTACTCTCGGTAACTCAAAGTTGGGGGAGGGGGAATTCGACTTATTAAAAATTTTGAGTTATCAAAAAATGTAAAGCTATATTTTTTTTTAAAGTTAAAACTAATTTAGTAGTTTAATAAAAAAATATACATACCTACAATCTACATATTATATTTAAAGAATTGGTCTAAAGGTTATTGCTTATATTTATTAAAAACATTGTTCTAAATAATCTAGTGGTTTAAATAAATCTTCTATACCTTCATTAGTTTTAATATATTTAGGTAATTTTTCTAAACAAGTGTCGTTTTTTATAATGGTACAGGGTTCTATTTGCAGGTCTTCGACTTCTTCTTTATCATTATCCAATATATCGGAAACGATATCGTCTTATACATTTAGTATCTACTATTAGTACTACACTTATTTAGTTCTAAATTTGGTTTAAAAAAAATTCAAGATAACAAAATCTTGTTTAATTAATTTTCCAGTTAACAAGATTATTTTAACATTTAATATTATTAACATTAGTGTTATTGTTATTTAAAGGGAAATTTTATTTATTCGAGACATCGAAAATTTTGAGTTATCAAAGTACGAGTTACTGAGAGTTGACTATAATATTGTTATAAGATCAGAAAATAAAATTAACAAAGAAAAATAATATATTTTTTTTATAAATGACAATGACTAATGGATGTAATATATTAGTATAGGGTCCAGGATGTATTTTATATAGTTATTTTATATAATTAAATTATAGGTTATTAGTTAGCTATTAATGTTATTATTAATTTGTTAATTGTTTCTTTTAATTTCATGATGTTACACATTAACAGTTTCAGTTTATATACTATGTTATTATTTCATACTTATGAGTGGAATTGCCCCTTTCGTATTTATGGTTGAATCTGTTTGAAAAGGTGGTAAAATTAATGTAAATTTATATGTTAAGTAATAGCCAATAGACTATTTAATATTCATTATTAATTAATTAATTTATATTTATTAAAAACAATTAACAAAATTATATACATACAGCCATACATTAGCGGCAATGAAGGGTGGTAAAGAGCAATTTTATCGGTAATATATTAAATTAGTATTATTAACATGGGTTTAATCTTGTTTTTACGTTTAGAGGCACACACAAAAGCGAAAGGAGTAGTCATACCCTTCTTAAGACCATTATTTTAATAAATAAATAAACTCGTCGTCGTATGACTTTGGAGACACCAAGAGGTCACTACAGAATTTAAAAGTAATAAAAACGACAGGTATCCACTAGTATAATAACGATTTTATTTAATACAAAAACGAATAACCGTAGATAATTCAAATTTTTACAAAATGTTTATTTTATAATTTTCTATACGGTTTTTAAAATATTACAAGTCGAAGACTAAAAGACTTTTTGAGCTATTTTTAAGCATGTGAAATGTTAAATTAATTTTTTTTTAGTTTATTTCCAATTAATGTTATTTAAAAAATATTTCTGGTCACAATTTTTAGGAAATTAATACAAGATTCCATACAACTTGATCTTATAAATGTAATATAAAAAAGTGGGTACGTGGGAACCGTTCTGCTGTACATTAGGTGCCATATGGATCATTATTATATATTATAGGAGAGTTAAATTTGAATCTAATGATAGGTATCATTGTACTTATACGAAAAACGATTCTGAACGGAGATGATTTGTCAGCCTAGGATATAATTTCCAGTGGTTAGTAAAAAGGTGGTTAATGTTTTAATGACCTGAATACACAAAAATTTAAGTTCTTTTATAATTAATATAAGCTAAACTTATGAAAAATCTTGTATTAAATTTTCAACTCTTAGCTACTATACAAACATTTTTATGAACTATACCTACAAAATAATTTGCAAATATTCATGATTTTGACAAATTTTTGTTAATATTTGAACTTCAAATGCTAATAAAAAAAAATTGTGCCTATGTATTCTTATAATTTTTTAATCACTATAAGAATTAATGGAAAATACAGTCCACTGTCAAGGCACACTACAAAAACAAAATTGTTTGTGTTTATAACTAAGGATTGAAAATACAACACTTAATTTTCATTAAGTTTTCCTACAAGTAGCTATAGAGAAAACTCGAAGCATCATTATAGGAAAAATTGTAGTGCGTTTGAGTTTTAAATTTTTACAAAATAGCGTAACGATAACGAATTATCCTCAAACGATTTTAAATATTTGTTATTATTCAAAAAGTATAAGTCGTAGATACTTGAAAATTTTACCAATTAAATACAAAGTTCCTCATACGTTATTCTTATAGTGATTAAAAAATTATAAGAATACATAAGCACAGTTTTTTTTTATTAGCATTTGAAGTTCAAATTATATTGATAAGAATTCGTCAAAACCATGAATATTTGCAAATTATTTTGTAGGTATAATTCATAAAACATTTTGTATAAGTAGCTAAGAGTTGAAAATTCAATACGATATTTCCCATAAGTTTAGCTTATAATAATCATAAAAAAACTTAAATTCTGGTATATTCAGGACAATAAAACATAAACCACCTTTTTCAATAACCATTCGAAATGATATTCTAGGCAAACAAATCATCTTCGTTCAGAATCGTTTTTCGTATACAATGATACCTATCATTGGATTCAAATTTAACGCTGCTATAATAAATAATAATGATCCATACGGCACTTAATATACAGCAGAGTTGGTACCCACTAGCCCGCTTTTTTAGGATAGCATTTTGAAAAATTTAATCTTATCTTATTTTGTAAAACATATTTCTTGGTTTATTTTTGGTTTGCTGTAAATTAAGTCCCATTTAAAAGTGTTCATATAAATTGAGGCCCAAGTTTTTTTTATACATATACCTATGTAAATTGCGGTCTATGTATATTTTTTTATATGCCTACCTAAATATTTTTAATTCATACGTAAATTACGTCTAAGGCTTTTCTTTTTAAATTGTTGTTAAGTTTCAGTAGACTTATTATTGGTTCCGAAATCTATACATGACTGTAGTTTATAAAACTATCATTACAAATATTATTATCATTTAATTTCAAAAAAAAAAATAAATTATACGTTTTTACTGTGCAACACATCTCATCAATCAATATTCTTATATAAATATAAAATTCTTCAAAATCACCGAAAACTGTTATTTTGTAGTTAGAAATTCATAACTATTTTTCTTTTAATATCTTAGTTTTGAAAATGTCATACGAGATTTTTCATATATAATTCATAATCTCATTAAAAAATATTAAAATAAACAAATACAATTTTATTTTTATGTGCATTTTAAGCTAAAATTTAAACAAAATTACATATTTTGACGATGGATACCGGTAATAATTATTTTGTTATTAATTAAAAATATTATTTCTGGGGACTTGAAACTTTTACGTACATTATCTATTACTCTGTTTATTACTGTGAACTATTCGCAATGAAATTTTTAAAAAGAATTTTAAAATATTATCTATTTATATACTATAACCTATTTTTACTTTTTTAGGACATTTTTTTACAGAAAGAACATCTTTTAATTTAATGTTGAGTTATTTAAATTAATATAAAATGAAATATATATATTAATATATCATATTGACATATTGTTACGGATCTCCAAAATTTGAAATAATTATATTACTATTAGTGATTACTGTTATCACTTATATTTTGAAATATTATAAAATAACTCGAAATCACAAAATTATTCGAATTTAGTACAATTAGTTCTCGTACAATTTTCTTAGTTAACAAGTTGTATTCAACTAGCGTCTAGCATGTCTTAGTTACAATAGTGATGGTGCGTTATCGAACAACGCAGCATGATACAAATTCTGCACCAGTTAAACAAATATACAACATCATTTCATTACATTACAATTTTATAAAGTAAATATGTGTTTCTAAACACTTATATATTTTTACTAGTATATAAGTATATTCTATGACACTTACCTTATAGTTGTGTTAATGTAACCCAATTCATCTTGCATTGCTTCTTCGCACTCTTCTTGTTGCGGCCCTTCCATATACTATGTAGACAAATATTGTTTCATTATTATTTTTAAAATATAAAAACTAAAAACAAACAAAATTATGGATTGAGTGTTTTAAATTGAAGGAATACATGGAATGGATTACGCGATATATTCGTTTATTATGATCGTGAAATTGAGACCAAGTTGAAGGACAGAAACAGCAGCCACACTAGGAAAATAGTAATATAGTACATTTAAAAACATTAATGTATACATTTTTATGTTTTGTTTTTAGGCGCAATTTGGGGGTTGGGGATGCTTGGGGGCGCTTAGCACAATCCAAATTTCATATTAGCGCCTCCAAATGTTTAATAATAACATCGAATTCTTGTGTGGGAGTGGACAAAGTTACCCACGAGTTATAACTTTGGTCAACTTAAATCTAGCACCCCCATAAATTTAATCCAAATTGCGCCTATGATGGTCTTGTTTTAAATATTATATTATAAAATAACTAAAGTTTAATAATTAATGATGTTTACAAAACAAAACTCTCACCTTAATCGACATATCTTCATCTACCAAACTATGATGGTTACCTTTCAGACCTATGGGTAAATCGTCCTACAAACAAAACCATAAAATCCAAAATAAATAAATATGCTTGTAAAATATAACTACAACTACACGAGTAGTTTAAATCATTATTGTTTATTAGTTTATTACCAATCGACAGGATTCCACTTGACAATATCTCATAGCACATTTGCTGTCGTCTGACCAAAATGGACAAGTTCTTCGTAGATTTACCTAATCGCGTAAATATGTACATATAATAAGTTAAGACCACGAATAAAAAATAACAAATTCTTACCTTAAAAAATTTAAAATAATCTTTTGAAACAATACTAATAATACGGGGGTATATTTGATAATTATTAAGTTTATCAACAATTTCTACAGTGCTGTTTGTCTCGTCAATACTCCCTTTTAACTGTAAAAGTAAAAAAAAAATAATAACATTAATTATTGTTTGACCAACAGGATGTATATTAAATTCATTAATAAACATCTATACAATATTACAAAATGCACACTGCTGTTAACAATATTATTATTTATTATATATGTACATTTCACAAACATTAATATAATGTGATTTTCTATGTTTTTTTAACACATTGTATTATACAATACAGATAAAAAAAAATGATACAAGGATTAATAATAATTATAATTTATAATACACGTAAATATATATAGTGTCATTACCCTATATTGTCACTACAGTTAAAACAGCTGTAAAACTTTTATGATTCCACAGTGCTTATACACGTCTGATATTTAACATTTTAACAATTAACATATTAAATATGGCTAATGTATTTTTAATACCCTAGAAATCTGAATAACAGACACCACTAATAAATAAACCATGCTTAATATTTAACACAATATTATGCAAACAATGGATATCAACAATTAGCTATAACGATGATAAAAGTACCATCTAATCAATAACATTTCCATTGTAAAATAAAAATACTGGTTTTTTTTTTTATATTGTTATTATGTACCATGGACATTACTGCATACATAGGTACCATCCTATAGAAATATATATTATAATTTATAATACTATACAGTTTACAGTATTTGAAGTACACAGAGAACATTTTAAAATAATATATAATACTCATTCACGTTTGTTACTTATTTGTTTAGAAAGTTGGGAAAATGATCTAAAGTAGGTATAACGAATTTCGCTATATATATATATATTCCGTAATACATGTACTAATTTTAATAGTATATCATTCTGCTAATATGTTTAAGATTAAAATAAGAAAAACGATTTTTTTTTAATTCTGATTAAATTATTTTATGCTTATCCGGTTAATGTAACATGAACTATTAACTATCCAAATTCCTATATTTAGAAAATTATTGATTAAATAGATGTAATTCAATACTAATATTGTATATAAATTATGTAGGTATTTTAAAGGGGTCTCCAAAAACTTACCCACTGCATAGTTTGATAAATATGATATAATATACCATGTGATCCTTTTATCAAACAACAGTCATTAATTCAAAATCCATTAATGATTTAGATAAGCATTTATTTATCTTTTTTTTACGTTTTTACTTTTTTGAATGACAGTATATTTACATTTGTAAATTCACACAAGCAGAATATTTTTAGGAGTATTTCGAAAATTAGAAATTAAAATCGGACGAGTAATTTATGAGTTATAACTTATTGCTTTTAAGTTATTCCGTTAAAATATTCTGCTTTATAATATAAAATTAAAAATTATAAACAATTTATTTTAATGGGAAATTAAATTTAAAAAATATTTCCGAGAACATTCGTAGATTTTGAAATAATTAACGTTGTGATAAAAGAATCACTCTGTAGTCTGTATAGCAACGAAAATGAAATCAGTGGCAAAAGTTTACCGATCATACGGAATTTTGTAGGTAGGTATTGTGTTTGTATACATATTAGAGCAAATTAGAATCATATTGACAAAAAAACAATAATAAAAATGTAATTAAAAATAAACAAAAATGTCCATATTTCCATGAACCAGGTTAGGTTAGATAAACCATGAAAATGTATTATACTTTGTGGGACGAAATAATTATAATTATACGAATCTCCTACTCTCATATTATGACCTTCGTTAAAACGAGCGGTGTGAAAAATTTGAAGACCCCTGTTTTTATATAATGTGCGTACAGCATACTACTGTTATAAATTATAATATTATTTAGGTAAGAATGAAAAACATACTTCCATGACGTATACATAAACATTAATAATTAGAATTTGTAATTAACCGTATGGTCATGAAAATCGAACGTCGAATACAATACTAAACAGAATATGTTACGAGTTAAACGCCCTTGTTGTGCATACATATTATACTGGTGCACCTGCACTCTTTAAATTATTTGAAAATTGTTTTCACTACTCTGTAAGTCCTATACAGAATAACTTTATTGAAGCGTATGTAAAAAGTAAAAACATACGATAAGTACTAAAACAGTTCAGTTTTGCACTATTAAAAAATGATTTTACTTAGGTTTTTTTTTCTTTATTAATTGTCATTTGACAACTGCAGGTATGAAATAAATGTGTATTACGTTTTTATTTTAAATACGATAGTTAAATACTTGCTATGTTTGTAAATAATTGTAATTAAAAAAAGTTGGGCGCAAGTGGATACCGCTTTGCTATACCTATATTAAGTATCGAGTGAGTTACGCTGCAACGAATGTATTACATTTGAATTCAATGTTATATCACTGTATAGGTACAAAAATGATGTTGAGTGGAAACAATTTTTTAGTCTTTATCACAACGTATATTTTTGATATTATGATATATTTTTTTAAATTGCAGCTATCAAATTAATTTATTTTACAAATAGTAGGTATTACAGTAGATTAATTTAAGTTTTACGAAAAAATTACATTCATAAATATTATTAATTAATTTATATATTTTTGTATTTTGTCCATATTATATTATTATTCACTTTAGAGATGATACAAATTTACCATAGAACAGTGTGTATTTATGGTGTAAAATGTAAATAGATCTTGACTTATAAAATTTCATCGTGTATACTGTATAGAAAAATGTATAACATACGTAAATTTTTAAGTCTCATTGGGTCTCATATAATATAGTTAACTATAACGGAATATTGAACATCGTTATTCATCATTAACGTCATATTTTGTGTTGTAGGCCAAATTTAAAACGTAAACTACCTATCTATCAAAAAACTGTGATTAAATATTTTTTTAGATTTTTCAGTTACAGTATGGACAAATGCTGACGATCTTTATAGACCATTTTAAAGTTATATGCTAGTTCTTAAAATTGCTTATAAAATAAATTGTGCTTACCTATGTGTTTTAAATATTTTTATTTAGCTATAAAAACAACTTATGAAATCTTGTACTAAAGTTTTCAAGGTTTTCAACTGAACCATATTTTTTCGATAATAATTGAAAAATAGATTAAAATAGGGTGGTCAGATTTAAAATACAAAAATACGGGGCGTTAATTTTTTTTATTATAAATAAACATTTTTGGATCACAATTTTACAAGTTATAAATATATTTTAGTATTTATTAGTATTAACTGTTAATAATTATGAATTAATATGATTTAAATTATATTTGAAGTTGATGCTTGGTCTGTGGTCATATTCGAATAATCGAATTCGATACATACAACATAGGTATCTACTACATGCATAGGTATAAAATACAAATCGGCCATCATAATAATATAGCGAAAATCATGTTATTTTGAAAATAATTATAGTTTTATTGAAATTTAATATAGATAGATTAAGATTATATTTTGCATTTTACGTAATTTTCTTTACATATTTGCATACGTATGAAAAACAATATATTTTTTTTAAAAAAACGGGACAACTTAGCGGCCCGAAAGCTTATATCGGGACAACGGGACAGATCTTTAAAATACGGTACTTTTCCGTATAATAAGGGACGTCTGGCCACCCTAGATTAAAAACTTAAATGTCTATTAATAACTCAAAGAGTCAAAATATTTTGAAAATTTCATCATACGTAGCCACGTTGGTAGGTACTCGTAGAAAACAATCATATATTATAAAGTGTTGGTGAAAAATTAAATTAACTACAATTATTAGTTTTGGGGATATATAATAATAAAAAAAAAAACACAAAATAGAAGTGGTCAACAAATGGATTCGTTCAAAAATTCACGTTTTCCTTAATTATTTTTTTCTTTTTAAGTTTATAAGAAAAATACTGGGAACTGTTAATTTTTATCTCTCAAAATTCAAAAGTATAAACTAGATCCTATTTGCTATCCTTAACTATTCTCAGTTGAAAATCGAAGATTATTTTCAATTAATAATTACTTATCGTATATACTATATAGTATATATATACACACAAAAAAACACATTATTGAAAATCAATACATTTTTCGCTCCACTCAGAACCTAAAACAAGTAGGTACTTGTATATTATGTATAATTATTTAAATACTCGTTTCAAGTAAGAAATTTAAATTTTGACATTGTTTTTTACAATATAAAAATAATCAGGTACCTACAATTTTGTTAAGTTTAACCCGAGGTTTAACCATACTCGTAATATATACAATATACATATAACGTCCCCCATTCAGATCTCCCCCATTGGCTTTATTATTTTTTGTTTTTGCTTAGAATATTTAGTGTGCATTTTAATGTAATTTTTTGTTATATTATGAATTATGATTATCCAGCTATTGAATTTTAACAATTTTGTCAAAACTAAATACCATTATAATTTTATTTTGGTTTATTTATGGCAAAGTAATGTTTATTTTGTTGAAATGGTTGATGACGACTATGATTATTTATAAATTTATAATATGTAGGTAGGTATATAGAATATATATAGAAGTTATGACTTTTTGGAGTACTCTTGGATCTTCCATATTGTGTTTGATGTGAATTTTGAATCAATTAAAATTATATTCATTGTTTCTTATTGTTAAATATTTAACTACCTAAGTAAAAACTTTTGAGAGGGTGGGGGATTTTCTAATTTCCCTCTCTTATTTAGCTTGATCCCCCTTTCAGAAGTCATGTCTACGCCACTGCAATGAATACTTGTATTTTGAACATTACTTTTGCCAGTTGTATTTACATCAAACACTGACATTAAATACAAGAATAAGCCTAATTCAAAACAAGGTTAATGAATCATAAAGTACATAATTTACTAATTTAGTCATTCGTCTTTGTGTGCATTTTAATAAAATACCTCTAACTAAAAAGTAAAAAAAAAAGATTGTGTTGAAACTTAAAATATAATGAATGCAAAAAAGTATATTGAAAAATGTCAATACAATTATGATATTTAAGTTTAATAGTGTATGGTAAATTTATATGATGGATGAATTGTTTTTTTGGATAATATAAAAACTGATTTTTTGAAGAAAAAAATACAGCGACATACATTAAGATAAAATAATATGATATGTACCTATTCATTAGAATACATTTTTTGTATTATGAATCCGTATAACAATAATAATTACTAACTAATTATTACACATATTGTCATACAAACATAAAAGTTGTCTACACTTCTACAATAACTATTATCTAAATTAGTAGTGCAATTATCAGTGTCCCTTGAGGAAAACTGCCTCAGTGCCTCATGAGTCGTAGCTTAAATTATTTTTTGACATTTATCTCTCTTGGGACTTAGAAACAAATATGGGTGTAACATTTTATATGTTATAAAATCTTTGACTACTTAACTGATCTAATCTGGTCACCTGAAATTTAGTATTTTTTTGATCAGGAATTTGTCATCTGTCTACCAACATTTTAATAATTCATGTTTAATTTTATAGTATGTATATTGCACATACATAAACCTAGTATAGGCATATATTTTGTAACAATATTATACATAGCTATGGATAGTTTCAAGAACAAAATAAATAATTTATGTTTCAAAACCCAAAAATGCATGAGCAACTTGAAAAGTAAAATATTAAATTAAGCAGCTTTAATATGCTAAATATTATTGTATATTTCATTAAATAGAGCAAGCTAGGCTATTTTTATTTAGTAACTTCATATTTTGTTTGATGCAATTAAAAATATATGATAAATATCTCTCAAAAATGTATTTTTATTAAGTAAATATGTCTTCATAAAAATGATCAAATAACTAATGCCTGCTATTACTTAAATATATTTCATGAAAGCTATTTATAAATATTGTAAGAATGGCTAATAAATGAGTCACTAAATGTAACTAATTTCACTTTACATATTAAAAACTTTCTCCAGTATGTACGCATATCTCATATCACATTATAATATACTACTGCACATTCCAAATATTTTAAATGAGTTCACAGATTTTGATAACAGTACATTGTCAAATAAAATTATTGTTTGAAAAAAAAGCAACACAGATACTGACATACTGTCTACAGTTCTAATTCAATTATGTGTCATGTAGGAATTCAATGTAGTAGAAATTAATTTTTAAATGTGACCTACTTATTTTATAACAGTACACGCTGAATCCCAATAAAACAAGAATACCTAGGTAATCTAAAGGAAATTAACTAATATAACTTAGGTATAGCTAATAATTTTAAATTTAAATATAATTTAAAACCTCCAAAAATAAAGACAGAACTTATAAATTATAAGTTGCATACCTATGACATATTTTAAGGGAGAGTGTAACTTATTGAGGATGCTTAATTTTTCACCAGTATCTTTTAATGGGAGAGAATTAGTTTAGATATTACTGAACTGATGTGTGCTGACTCACCTCGTTTAGCCAACTGTTATCGATGCGACTATTAACAATCGAACTGGACGATGAGAAGAAACATACGACGCTCATGTAAAGACAAACGTTGACCACCAACATGAACAAGCAGTTGGCGCTGAGGGGCGACATTTTTTTTGGAGCTGATGATTATCAGTTAGAAAAACACACACCACCGTTGACCTCTACTACTCACTGGTGAGCCAGCAAAACTCCAATGATTGATGAGCTTTTATCAATCTGCAACCGGCGAGACGTCATTGATCATTGTCCGGAGCGTCTTGTCAATTGTCTTTGTCTCCAGCAATCGTCTGATATTCTTCGTTTAGCATTCGCAACACCAAATAATAATGTAACTCGTCGAAAAATTTGAAAATTAGGATCGTATCCAAAACAGTCGCAAAACAACAACATTCACGATTGGCGTTATCAACGCGGACTGAGGACAGTTATCATTTATGTTTATTATTATCCGTTGGGGCACACGGACCTTTACGGTCGTTGTCGGGCAACGGAAACACGTCAGTGAATTATAACTTACCAGTAACCAATGTGGTCATGGACGATATGATAGTGACCACGGCTAATAACACGATTCGTGCTAATAATCCATTAGCTTAGATACAAAATAAAATGTGCAAATTTGCAAATTTGCCATTAGGTAATTATAGATAGTGTCTAATAGATACGAGATACCCCTTAGGTTAGGGTTTTAAAGTAATAGTAATATAATGTTTAGGTATGATAAATCCGTGCTGACTGCTGAGTCCTTTTTTTGGTTTTTTATGACTAGACTATAATAATTTTTAGGGAGTGGACAGGAGTGAATGTAGTGCGGTATATAAATAATTATGAACCACAGAATAGATTACATTTTAATATGTTCTGTGTAGGAATTATGAAGATGTTCATCGCCTAAACGATTCGAAAAGAGACTTGTATTTTGTAATACAAATCAGTAATAGAAGCAGTAAACCAATCTGTTTTCCATACAATAAAACTTTGAAAAAGTCAGTTAGTGATAGGAGCAAATATTTTATTATTTAGTAAATTGTTAGTACACTGTCTACTTAGGCCAACAATTCAAAGCTCCTGGGCGTTGTCCTGGTACAATTTTTATGAATAAGTGGCACAAATAAGTCTGATTTGCTTAAAACACATTGTTATAAACTTATTAATATCGCTCATCACTATATAGTTCTATTGAAACTTGAAACACTAAAAATTTTGGAGAAATTATAAATTTCAAGTACCCACATTCCACAAGTATTTTTTTTAAATTACAACAATATAAATAAAATTGTCAATCTTAATTAATGTATTTATTGTTAAAAAAAATAGATTTATACTCTATTCAATGAGACAGTACTCCTTCGAGCTTACGAGTTATAACTGATGAAGTCAGTAACTGACAGAAGTCAGAAATTACTTGTCTTCACTCAAGAGCAACTGATAACAAGTAGATGGGCCAAGCTTTTTCATACTGAAAGAAAGGAGAAATAACAAGTTTTCATCCAACACGCAGTACTATTCTCTAGGCGAACAAGAGTGTAATATATTAATAGGTACCGTTTATAAAATATACAGGTTACTAGTTAGATATTTAATGGTAATTTTGTTTTATTTTAGTTGATACCATAGAAATATTGTACGGTAACTAAACATACAAGGTTGTTATTAAAATGTACTCATTAACTTAAAACAATAAATTAGTAAAAATTGCTCAACTGCATTAAAAATTTAAGATGTCTGATTTTTCACCAAGTTTTATAGACATATTAATACGGAACAAGCATTCATCAGCACCACCATTAATTATAAAATAGTCTATTCTATGGTCAATGGTAAAACTCATTCTGTGAACTAAGTTTTTTATCTTTGTAAACTGAAATTAAAGTAAGACAGTATTCTATGGTAAGACCACAAATATATAATAGAAAATATAGTAAGACAAGTGAGTTATCAATTTGATTTATAACTTTATTATCACATAATATAAATACTACTTAAAGGTGATGGTAGAGGCAAAAAATAGTTATTCTTAAACTAATTTTCAATTTTGTATAAAAATAAAACTATGAGGTAGTTTTAAAGTACATTAAAATAACACAATATACATTTATAATATAAATTTACATAATTAATTTTATAACATTTAAATACAAGAAAATAAATTCATAATTTAAAAATTACTTGTTAATTGTATTAATAATTAAATAATCATTACATGAGCGATTTTGTTATATGTATTTTAAATTGAAATATTTCTATGTATAAATAATAAATATATGTTTGTTTTGACTAAACTTCCAAACTTATACGTTTTCAGTTGTATGTGATTATAATAATTTACTAATTTACAGATGATGAACAATTGTGATGTAGATAGTTCATTAGTATGATTGTTGTAAAAATTAATTACACAATTTTTATCAAATAATCAGTGATAAATTTAAACTAATTTATTAATACAAAAATATTAAATTATCATTGAAGGTAACAAATTTAAACAGTTATAAATAGAAAAAAATAATAACTAAAAATAAATAATAATTAAAAAAAAATAACCTAAAAGTCCGTTCAACATAATATAATATAATAAGATCTATAAGGTACTTTGAAAAAAATATATATATTTAGAGGCAAGTCATTTTGAAGGATATAGAAATACTAAAAAAAAACTTATGTTAATTTAGATATTTACGACATTTCCTTGATAGACAATGGCACGTAATTTTATCATCTTCTAATGGGAATTTATAGTCATATGTGAGTTCTTCGCCTTGCAGTAGTTTTCTTTTAGCCAAAATCATTATATGCTTTTTACCATGGATAGTTTCAATTTTTGAATGACAATTAGGCTATTTGATAAAAATATTTCATTAGTTTATCAATGTTAAAAAACTTTTAATATTTTGAGTCTTAAGATAAACACAATATCACATTTAGGTATATAATGTATTTACTTCGCACGAGTGATTGATAAATCTAGAAGAGTTTCCATTCATAGTGGCATCTACAACAATATCCTGATCGATTCTGAACATGTAACAGTCAATCCCTTTTTTATTATAGAGTCTCTCACGTACATCGCTAACTTCTGATCGAATAACCTGCAAGAGATAAAAATAATTGATAAATGATAAATTTAAATATCAAAAAACCAACACTCACCTCTCCTGTATATTCAATGACATACTCCCCTTGTTCAATGTCTCTCAAACAAAACAAACCACGCCCATGAATATCTGATCGATATACACCTATAGTGCTGGTCAATGCTTTATTCATGTTTCTATATTTCATCTCATTGGGCAAGGAATTGGCACGGCGACCACCAAAGTCTTCATTATTTGCTGATAGTTTTGGAGGTTTTCTATGCCTAGAAGCTAACCAACTGAACATATCATATCTGTTTTTTCTAACTACTATTCCTGTACGAGCACACCCTGAATTATTTTCTGTGGTGGAGCCAACAACATCAGCACCCTTATGATATACTGGTTTGTATTTAACAAATTCTTTTGCACCCGAAAGTTGTTCTAAAAGATACTTTAAAAAATTATTGCTTAGGCCTAGAGATCGAATTGCTGCTGTTATATCACTCGCATATGGATTGCTTGATGACAATTGAGGCATTTTACGTTCATTCCTTGATACCTGAACAGCATCAAATAGTTTAGACCAAATTTCAACAAGTGAACGATCTTTACAGAAGACACCATCAGCAGAACTCATTTCAAACATGAGGTGAGGTACTGTCTGTTCACGTTCAGCTGCAGACGAAGACCATTGACGCCTTGGATAGGTTAAATGGGAGTCAGTTTTTGTTTTTATTTGAGATGAGTTTTTTTGAATACTTGAAGTAATTTCTTTATTTGATGGACTAACTTTTTTACTTTTATCTTCAGTAACATTATGGATATTTGGAATAATACTTTCATAACTGTTGGAAGATAAATTTTTTTCCAAGTGTGATTTATCATTTCCAAAATTACTACTATTAGGTGGTGATAGTATTTCTAAATTCATAGGTTTGGAACTTTTCATAGTTTTACTAACCATTATCGAACTATTTGATTGCTTATCTAAATTTAATGAAGGTGTTGTGTTTATACTTGTTACCAATGTGGATGAGTATGTTTCTACTTTAGACACGTTTGATTTAATTTCTACATTTTGTACAGGTGATCGTGGTGGCTCCTCCACTTGTTGCATAATAGATGGTTTTTCTATGTCTAGTAATGATGATGGGTTTTCTGAACTTATAGAAGTATGTTCACTAAATAGTAATTGAGAAATTGATGAATTATCTAATTTTTGTAGATTTAAAGACTGAGAATTTTCCCCTTTTAAAAACGAAGGATTCGTTTTTTCTAATTTGTTGGAACTAACTTCTTTTGTTATCTTTTGAGAAGGTAACACTTTTAAAGTTTTTACTGATGAATCTAAAGGTTGTAGTTCAGTTTTCAGAGGTGAAGATATAGCATTATTTAATTTCAATGAAGATGGTGTAACATTTGACACAGCATTAGGTGGTGATGAATAAACCAGTTTTACTGGAGAGGACTCAAATAATTCTGTATGTACTGTAATAGGCATTACTGTATTCATAACAGCTGTTGAAGGTTTAACTATACCAGTATTATTTATAGGAGTTGATGTTTTAAATAAATGTGATGGTTCAACACATTTTGGAAGAATTTTCTTTTCTTCAATTCTTCTGGGTGAAATTTTCTGTTCTTCAATTCTTTTAGAAGGATATGTTTTCATAGTTGGTCTTTTCCATGGTTCTGGATTTACGTTTTTCATGATATTCATAACACCATATGCTTGGTTTTCTATAGATTGCACTAAGCTATTAGGTATATTTTCTTTGGTATCATAACACTCAGTTAATCGCAATTTGCGGTTAGAATAGACTTTAGGCTGGGTACACACTACTTTACGCTCAGTTTTTATTTCAGACGTAATATTATATGACCACTCATTTGAAATTGTTGGATCTGTATTAATGATATAATATTGATTTGAAATCGGTTCTACAGGTTTGGTTGGTTGGTAAATTTGAGGCGATTGGGTAAAAGTATAATTTGAAGACATAGTAGTATATTGATCCAAACCAACTATCATAGGTTGTGAACTAAATAACAAATTGTTACTCTGAGAGACAAACATATCTAATGGAGGACTGTTTAGAACTACTGTAGTAGGATCAACAACTGATGGTTGTACTATAACAGTTGGTGAAGTTTGATATTGAAAACATGGTAAAACAGATTGTGTTTGAGTACTATTTATCGTTATGTACTGAACATCAGTCACAGAAGGTTGGACAAATGAAGTATGAATAGGTTGAAGTATAACAGTTTGAGGTGGTTCCTCTTGTTGCTGTTGCTGATGTTCAGATTCTATTTGAGTGGCAGGAACATAACTATGTTGAGGCATAATATTATGATCTTCTACTCTTACAACTACTTCATCTACAATTGGCAAACAATCATCTTCAACTTTCTTGTCACATTTGTCGTCATCACTGGATTCACTGTCACTGTCTATCTCATAGTCAAAATTACAATTTACCAAATGTCTTTCATAACTTAAACTAGTTCTATATGTTCGATGACATCTATTACATTTCACTGGTTGATCATTTGTGCAATCATCAATCACATCAGTCAAATTGTCAAGTTGATATAATTCAAACTCCGATTCACAGTCACTTGAATCATACAACCCATCAAATTGAGGAATTGCTTTTGGTTTTAATCCATAACTATTTGAAAATATTTCCATTCTACAAGTTTCATCAATTGTGGATTCAAATTCAGAATCTGTATCATAATTAGGGTAAGCAAAACAATTGATATTACTATCCATTTTACGACGTTTAGCTTGAAAAGTAGAATCAATTGGACATTTTCTTTTTAAAGCTTCATAACACTTTTGTAAATTATCTACCTGAATAGATGTAAACAAATTAATATCTAAATCTTGTTTAAAATCTTCATCTTTAATCAAATCAATTTCATTTTCTTGTTTGTTATGATCAATAGTGTAGTTAAGTTTGTCAAATTTTAACTTTTCTACATAATTTTCCATTTTGGTAGTCCAATTGTACTGAATTAATTTCCAAGGTTCTTTTGTTGACCAATAGTATCGTTTTGCTTTAAAATTAATTGGAAAAATAGATTCAACACTGTCTGATAGAAATGGATGTAAATATCCTAGACAACTAATATATAACGAACCAATTAAAATATGAATTTCTGAACTTTCTTTACGCTTTTGTTTGATGTCTTCTTGTTCTATGTAAATCAGTCTTTCCAATGTAAAGTCTTTAACACTACAGCGAGTATCAGATGCATGGTTATTACAATACACAGTTTTATTTTCATTAAAAACACAAAATACTTTTCTAGCACATTGAAAATGATATGTTTTCACACAATTTCGATAACAACATCCAACACTTGCACCTTTTTCATTGCAAACCACACATCGAACAAGTTTACCTCTTGATAGAGCTAATTGAACATTTTGTAATGAACCATCAATTTCTTCAAAGACTTCAGAAGACCATAACGCACAGTTAGCATGTGCCCACATATTATCACCGCAATAAAGAAGTCTCCCTTCTCGCATAGGAATACCTTCACCCAATTTCTTACAAAATTGACATACTCTTGTATCATCTATTTTTGGAGTCAAATAATAATTATTTTCATCATTACCAATAATATCATGTACAGCTTTTATATCGGAATTCAGTAAATTAAATGAAAATTTTGGAATAAACTTAGGTGGACTTATGATTGGTAATGAGCTTGATGAATAGGAACTTTTATGAGGAGAGTTCTTTTCAAAATCAGAGCTGAACCATGGAAAAACTTGAGTAACAATTTTCTTATATTCTAACCGAAGTTCAGGCACATCAAATTTATCAATAGTACTTAACATGTCATCATTAAATTGACAAAGGGATTCATATTCATTATTATTAACTTTCTGTTTTATTGTGACTAGTGTTGGAGTACCTTTAGACCATCCTTCCAATCCATGGCAAACACATTGTTTAGGAATTTCATCAGTAGTTTTAATTGTAGCAATATTAGGTCCATCAAGTGATGGGAATTTTGGTATGATCAATTTTTTACATACACAACCTGGTGATTGTTTTTGAGGACTCCATTTAATAAGATCACATGTTTTTTTATTTTTTCCCAGAATCAGAATAACATTCATAAAACCACTTTTTAATGCTTCATCAACATAAGCTCGCCATGGAATAGTGCTATCAGTAGTACAATTCCTAAGAATAAAATTTTATATTAAATAATAACAAAATAGAATACATATTATATACCTAATTAATTTTAACCATTTAAAAATATATACAATAAAACTTACTTGCAAACAAACTCAATAACTTCAGGTAATGTGCTTAAAACTTCATACTTCTCATTTGATAAGCCTTCACATTTAGAATGAACCCAATGTTTGCAAACTGCACATTCCATCATCTACAATAAAAAATTATTATTTTGATTATAATTTAAAATTAATAACCATGAGTACCTTACCTTTGTTTCATAATCATCAGTCTCATAACATTTTTGACACAGTGGACAATAATTACCACGTTGTCGTAATTGAAAGCACATTGCACATAGAGCTAAATTGCCAACAAAGTAATCAACTTGAGGGGCATGACAACTTTTGCATTTTCTACAAGGTGGACAAGCCTAAAAGTTATTAATAAAAATATATAACTAAATAAAAATAATCAAATATTAAATATTTTTATAATATCTATATTACCCATGGCCTGTTTCGATCAAAAACAATTTTGTCAACAAGACAATGATCATGATAGGAATCCTTACATCGTTGGCAAGTTAATTTTGGTCGTGTCTTACCTCTACTTTGACAACCTTTACAAACCTGTAAAAACCAATATTTAGATAAAATGATAACAAAACCCACAAGGACAAATAGTTTTATATTATTATTGATGATAGATGGATTGATAAAGCCCTTTTTCAAATAGTCCAAATAAGGTTTTTGCAGAAAGAAAAATTGAAAAAGTTATCAAAAAAATTGAAAAATTTAGAAAAACCGATAGTACTTATTTCATAAGAAATTTTGCATGAACTAACGACTGTATGAGTGTATTTGCTAAAATTTTACAAGCAAATAGAGAACTAGTGACAACAATACTCTGAGCAGTCTGAACCACTCTCAAAATAATAATTATGAGTTAGCTAGTACAATTATAAAATGTTATGTCAAAATATATTGAAAAAGAACTAAAAATTTAAAAATGTCAAACATCCATAGTAAAATAGCTAAAAATAAACCAAAATTATTATATGTCGAGAAAATAATAATACATAAATACTTGGAAAAATAATTTTTAGTTTAAAATCGAGTAAACTTTTGTTTGTTAGCTTTCCCTATTATTTTAAAAAAGTAGTAAAGTTGATTTTTTTTTTTTTTTGCCTCAAACTACCAATCAGATCCAATTAACTAATAGTCTTCAGAATTTAGGATTGAATCATTTTATCTGCTTCCAAAAACTATTATTCAATAAACATAAATTAATGAATTTACAATATCAAATTAATATCATCGATTAAATATTTTCAAATTTTAAGTTTAATAGTTTGTAACCATGCAATTCCAAGCTTGGATAAATGGTTAATATAATATTACAAACACAACCAATAAAACATAACTTGAATTTTATATTACTTGTTAATTATTACCATTCATTAATAATCATAATTTCACTTTACCTTACATTTCGGACATGTCCAACTAATTTTTGACCATTCGCTTTCATGTGATGAAACTGCAACACCAACACCATCAACACAAAACTTGTGATAGGGTTCACAACAAGAAACACAGTGGATTAACTAAAATTAATTGTTTTTATAAATTATTGTGAAACTAATTTCCCAAAATATGTTGTATACGTTACTTTTTCCATTCCAGCACTTCCACATAAGAAACACACTGCTCGCCGAGGTATTGTTAATGGTTCAGTACCTACAATAGCAAATCCATTTTCAGCAATTCTATCTGGGTCATAACTTTCACGAAAATTTAAATCAATAGTTTTGTCATCTTCAGTGTTATCTATGTTAGCATTCAAATGGTCTTGCATCATTAGATCTTGAAGTGTTCTCTAAAATCATAAGTATGAAATCACTTTGTATTGAAAAATGTTTAATTATTAATAATAATTTAGAGTTAATCACATTTGGTTGAATAGATAAATAAAAATCTTGTTCATTTTCAACAGGTAATGACATTTTTGAGCATTTACTAGATGAGTCCATAACGTTGGCAACTTCCATAAAACTAAAATTTAAGTATCAGTTAATAAAATAATCTTGTATTTTGTATGTTTAAATTTTACTTTGTCATATTTTCATCACTTCTTATATGCTGAGATGCATTTATATCCACTGACAATGCTAAATATAAATAATCATAAATTATTAAAAGTCTTACAATGCAAATAAACTATTAAATGCATAAAATTAACAAAATGTAAATAAGCCAAATTGCATAAATATAAATATTTTAACATAACCAAACAATTATTTTACTTAATATTTACATAATTAGTTTAATATAAATTAAGCATTTAAATAAATACTTTGGTTACCATCAACATCTAGAGAGTTTTCTAAAACATTTCCAAATGTAGCAAGGGTTTGTCCCAAAACAGACTCAGCAGTGCGACACACATGTTTAATTCTGGGTCCTTTTGTGTTAAAATATTTGTATTCTTTATTGAAATATAAAAATAATATATTTACAATTGATACTTGTTTTCCTAACACATTCAATACCATATATAATTCATAAGTTATGCGTTCCAAATTCAAATTCATATTTTGAATGACAACAAAGTTATACTAATTTGTAATAAGATTCTTACGAGGTCTATTTTTTATTTTATACACACAAAAATGAGGAGAATTCAATTATTTTTAGTAGTTGATAAACATATACTGAACAACTACAGGTCAAAAATTATAATCGTTGGATGGCTGCTGATTATTATAAATAACATTTAATAATATATACACTATGACTACTACCTGGTCATCAACAGCTGAAAGCACCTGATATTGAATGACTATGAATAATAATAATGGCATTGAACATGTTAAGAGCATGTCATATCCACATGTGCTGTTAATGCATAACATATTAACATAACAATATTTAGATTCAGAAATTTCAGTTTTCTGTCATTAATTTAAATATTAGAGCGATTTGGCCTATTATTTAACTCAGGTAAGAATATTATCTGTTTATTGTTGGCTTTTTTCTTTTTTTTTAATATTTTACATATTCATAACTTAAAATAATATATTAAAATAATAAAATAATATATTTTTAAAACAAAATAATTTAATCTTAATAATAATCTTTGAATTTGATAATAGGTCAATTCACTCATTTCACTCTAATATTTAAACTAACAAATCAAAATTAAAATTGTTGAACTTAAATATTAGTATGTTATACTTTAGTAAGAAACAGAAAAATCATGTGGGTATGATGTTCTCTTAAAATATAATTTTTAGCATACCTTTAGTGTCTAATAAGTTAGGCGTTGCATTTATTGATCGCATTGATGTGGCTCGTTTAGTATAATTTTGTTGAATATCTCTACAAATCTCGACTTTTTTTCTTTTTTTTCTTATTATTTTATTATTGGTTAATTTTTCCTCAAGCTTTGGTTTCTTTCTACTGTATGCTTTTTTTGTATTGTATTCTATATCTGAATCAGACTTATCAGAACATTCATCTAAGTCATTTTCACTACTATACAATTCTTCATTGCTTTCATCACTGTCTTCATCTAAAAGAAACAATTGTATAATAAATATTATTTAATATATAACATATTATACTATACTCTATCCAACGAGAGAACATGCCGCGGGTCAACTAAAACTGGTTTTTCCATGCATCCTCAAACGTCACCCTGCCATAGGGAAAACGGTTTTGATAGCAGGGAGATGCAGGAGAAAGCGCAGAATTGGCGTTCTCTCGCTGGACAGAGAATAACTGATAATTTTTTTTTACCTTGTAAAGCACTAATGATCTCTTTATGAAGTTTATACTCTCGAATAATTTTTTTTTGAAGACAACTTTCTATGTTTATGGTCCACGGATCAGGTCTCTTCAAAACCCACATAAGAACTGGTGCTATTTCTCTAGGAAGTGTATCTAATAACCGTTGAACAGTTGTTTCTGGTAACTTGAATCGCTTTAGACACATTTGAAGCCAACATGCTTTACATCGAGAATCAGTTGACACAATTCTTGTAATCCCATTTTGAGATTTAAGCCCATTTGGAATACGACACTGTCCTATGCCTAATCAAAAGTACAATTCAATAAAAAAAAATATTCATTAAAAATAAATAAATGACTAATTTACCTCTATCATTATTACAACGATTAATAGAATTTTGATTTTCAATTGATTTAGCTATAAACTTTCTACAAGAATCACAACTGTATGCTCCATATTTTTTGGTCTTTGCAATTGATTTATAAAATCGAATAACACCACAAACACCACATTGTACTTCACCGCTAGTTTGGTTCATATTGAGTGGACCTAAATTAATACAAAGATTACCAACTTTAATTATCAAACTGCTAAAATTAATATTAGTTACCTCCTTTGCATGATTTTGCAAAAGTATAGTTAAGATTGTCATCTAAACAGGATACGACTGAAGATAAACTGGTGTTTTTATTTGCACTATTAAGTTCACATACTGAATTTTCTTCTTTTTTAACTTTTGGAAAATCCATTTTATTCATAATATTAGGCTAAAACATAATGATTTATATCATACTATTTAATTTAAGTTAATATTTAAATATTGACTTAATATTATTGCAATAAAATAAAATGTTAAAATATAAATTATAAAAATAATTTAAATTTAATCAATTCACAATATCTAGTGTGTTAAAATAAGTCAACTAAATATTTTAAATTAATCTAGAATTTAAAAAATTACAAAAGTTGTTGTTTCAGTATTTGTATAAGGTGCAAAAACACTATCATGAACAATTAATTACTAATTATGAATAACTTCATATAATATTAGGTACAAGGTACATCATGAATAAGTAGTGAAAATTATATTCAAATAAAAATATCTACCTATTTTATTGTTTTAATTGAAATGGTTCACATTCTAGATAACAAAATAAATGTGAACATAATTAAAAGGAACACCATAGAAAAAAAGGGTGATACGTCTCAAACAAAAGTCACTTCTGCAAGAATTCATAAGACTACGTCAAACAATTTTCCAAAAATTAGGTATAGTTATTAAATCTCAGTTAGTAAAAACAAATATTCACTCACCATAACAGTTTCAGTGTTGTACTTGTTCCGATGGTCGAATGCCACGGCATTTCGATCACAAGTCTCTCGTAGCTTATTGGCAGTTTCTTCGCAGTCGCTATTGCTAAACCCAGCGAACTCCTGTTGCTGTTTTATAGATAAAAAAAACAAGAGATAAACAGCGATTGTAATAATAGTAATAATAATAATAATAATAATAATAGACGATTGCGTTATCACCGCGGAACAGATACGAAATCCTTTCTCCACCAGCAAGAATAGCGGGATCCGCGACATCGTGATAACGAAAAGGAGGGGGAGTACGAATCAGATAAAAAATATTATAAAAAAAATAATAAAAAACCGATAGACCCAAAGAGCTAGACTATCACACTTTTTTAAAAATTGTATTTTCTTTCACCCTCTCGTTCTATTGTTATTTTTTTACCACAATTACTATTTACCGTTGTGTTTTACGTACCTCTCCGTCCTTTTCGAACGTAGTCCGAAATACATTGAGCGCGATGGCTATCAATCGGGCGTTCTTGGCCTCGACGTCCACGAAATCGGACACGCCGACTCGGATCATGGTGGTGCGCTGACATCGCGCCTTTGGCGCTTTGCCGAGAAACCTGGACTTGACCATGATATTATCGGAGCATTACAACTGTCGTGCCGACGGAAGCGGTCGCCGCGGAGGGTCGTACCGAGAATCGACCAGCAAGCGGTCGACGTAAATTATATTTTCTGCCCGGACTGCGCGACGACGGAGACTGCAGAACGCGGTGAGCCAACGAATCGAAAAAAACAACAAAACACAAACAGTTAAAATACTTTTTTGCGATCCGAATCGCCGACCGCGGGAGTGATTCACATTATACGACAATGTGAACCGTCAAAGTCGCGCGCGCATCGCGACGGTCGTCGTATTAGTAGCCCGCCCGATCGATCTACGCGAAACACAGACCGAAATCGGTGTAAATGCTAATTATCGTTGCCTTAAAGTACAAATGTATTATTATTATTCGTATTTACAGGCGCACACACGCACAGAGTACCGTAGCAAACACTCGTACCGTACGGCGTAGTGCGTACAATCGCAGTAGGGCACGGGTACACGGAGCGAACGCGCGGTAAAACGGAAAATGACAGTGCCTCACTAGTCACTACCGCGACATACGGGCGGCGTTTTGACGTCACGTGCGCGTGCAGCGCCAGTCTTGCGCGGTTCGGTTCGCACGGTGTGCGAGGGGGAAGTGGGAGATTGCGCGCGCAAAGTTTAACGAGAGGCACCACACCTGTGGGTCGTAGGGTAATCGACGGTCGTGGTGACATGAAAGGGGAAAATGTTCAAACGTTCTTTCCAAAGAATACTATACTGCGGCCGTTCCGCGCCCGCCCGTCAATCGGAACGCGGGAAAATCCCTCGTCGCGCCGGACCTACCCTCACGACAAACGGCTTTTGTACTACCTATCGCGCGGGAGAACCCCCCTCCCCCACCACTATATAACTGTCGGCGGGCCGGCACGGTCGGGACCCCAAATACTATAACTATAGAGTATAGGAATTTCCAACTGACTACTGACCAGGTGTTGAGTCGCCGAACACTTCACGTCTTGGGTCGCGGCGTTGATGCGATTCGAGTACCTACCTATAATTATATACATGTGTCGTGTGACTTATTTTAGTTTTTCGATTTTCATCTTGAAATCTGGAGATAATGATTATTGTTCTGATATGTTGTATGTTATATGTAGGTGGTACGTTGTGATATTTAATCGATTTTGTGCAAGTAAAAGTGCTCAGTGATGGTCAAATGATTTTGTTATGTTGATTGTGACACGGTTCAGAATAATGAATATAACCGTTCTAAAGCACTCGTGATGAGGAATTGAGCAAGGATGAGATTGATTTTTTAAAATAGACTTTGATCATTATAAACAAATATTGACAACCCGTGGTTTTTTAATTTTTTACTGCGCCCATCAAATATTTCTCAAAGTATTTAAAATCGTGATTATGTACCTGTTTCAATTTGTTAAAGTAGAATAAATGTTTATCCTACTTGTTAAAAATAAAATTGCACCTTTAAAATGTCCATTATACTTTTGATTGTTGTGGTAATTAAATTCATATGATTACGAATTTCTAATTTTTAAAAATTTAAATTTAAAAAAAAAACAGGGTTCTAGATAAAAATTGTAAATAATATGGTCTAGGTATTTTAGTAAAAAGGTTGTCGAACCTGATTAAAAACATGATTATAGATCAATTTATTAATTAAAAAGTTTATTAATAGGCACAATTTTAAATCTTAAAATTTAAATTAGTATAACAGTTATTCAGCAGTTTATCGAATACTTCACTTTGGGATTGAGATTACATTATTTACAATTCCACAATGAATAGCCATCATACAGCTAAACCATTACGACTACTTTAGAATAACTATACAATTCATACATTTTTAAGTTATTTATTTTTAAAATAAGTATATTTTTGACATTATTTATTTTATTTAAACAAATATTCAAAATATTTCAAACCATCTGATTACGATCATTATAACTTTTTATCTGTTTACAATAGCAAATTTAAAATATATTAATTATGTTTTTAATAATTACAAATTATTGAGAGTTATAACTTGAATTTTCTGTTGTTTTCTAATAGAAAGGAAGAAAGAATGACTCTTCGTTGATTAAAAAAAAATCACTTGAAATTAATTATATATAAATACAAAAATTTTATTTTATGTTACTTTTTTATTTTATTTATGCATTAATATGTACAATATACAATATATAAAAAAAAAAATACTCAATTTGATAAGTCTTTGTCTTAATGAATTAATCCTGAAATAATAAGATAAAAAAATGTTGTAAATAATAATGTAATAATTTAACTGTAATTACTATAATTGCTAATTTGTATAATAAATTATATACCAACCTAAATAATCATCCATCAATGTACCAATAGCAAACTGTAAAAAAAAAAATATTTCATAATTAATGACATTTTGATTAAATTTGAATATAATTTACTAAAAACATATACACTTTTAATAGAGTTTATTAGTCAAATTAGAAGACCTATCCATTTTCAATCAATATTTTTTATAGATTGATCCATAATTTCATTAAGTCTGGATATGTATGCACAAAAAAATCAATTTTAATTCAATCCACTACAATAAAATTAATAGAAACAATACTTTGACATTAAGGTATTTTTAATGCAAATCACTAAACAAGTTAACTAGTGAATGGAGAGTAGCTTATCACTAATCACAAAAAAATTAGTGAACGTATAAATACTAGACTAAAAATTTAATTTTTCTAGTTGTATGAGAATTATTTTACTAAGAAAACTGATTCAAGTTGTCATTACAGTAATGAATAATAAGTATTGGATATTTATATTTTACACAAATTTATAATTATAAAATACATACTATTCCTGATGCATCTACACGTGTTCCAACAATTTTTAATCTTATAGTGTCTTCTGGTTGTATTGCTATATTCTAATAACATAAATAATAATTTCATAAGCAAATATTTTTTTTTTCAATTAGGAAAGGTAGATTTTAATTAATTATTTGGTAGATTTAAATTTTATTTACTTATACTTATCATTATACAACCTCTTCCAAAATGTGTTAAAAACAATTTTAGATAAACTAAAATTAAATAATGTGGAATAAATAGGAATGGATAGATAAAAAGCTTCAAGGGACCAACATTTGACATAGGTAAATAATATTGGAGTATCAAACAAAGAACAAAAGATTACTACTAGGTTACTATTTGATACTAAAAATAAAATCTAAATCAACCCCATTATTAGGCGAAGTTTAAATGAACTCTGTTAATCAAATTATTAGAGTAATATACTATATAATTTCAAGGTCTTGAATTAGTCATAATATTATATTTTCATACGTTTAAAACTGAAAGAAAAACCCAATTTATTAGCACATAAAGTTAATGAGTTAACATCCTTTAGGAGATATAGATAATTAATAATTTAACTCTGTAAGAAAAAGCTTAAGATCATCAGCAAATATAAGGAACTAATAATAATGAAGACTTCTGGATGACCATTTACAAAGATAGGCAATAACAAGAAGTGGTAATAAGTAACCACCATGACAAATATGTAAAGGAAAATGAATCAGATTGCACACTAGTAATTGGAGGTAATTTTAGTAATGACATTACATAATTATGTTTACTCAAAACAATTTATAAGATAAAACATACATATTTTATAGTTCCTTAACATAACTATTTACATAACACTATGAATATGTGTAAATCAAGCATTTGATACATACTTCTTCTTTTGATTTGTAACAAGGAGGTGAAGTATTTGGACAAAATTGTAGCTCTGATGGTATGGACTAAAACAAATAAATAAAAGTATGCTTTATTTAATAGTAATTAAACATTTTAAAACAATAGGTATTCAATATTCATGAAGTCATTAAATAATAATAACAATCATATAAATATTACATACAACATTTATCTTATTTTGATTGTATTTAACCTTTGAGATATAGTCAGTTATATAGTATACATAAGATACGTTACATATTATAGTCATACAGATGAATGAATCGAATAATTATTTTTAAGTAATAATATAACTTACATGATGAGATATAAAACAGGAGAGTGGTCCGATTTCAGCAAACATTCCTACTTTGTTTAATTGAGTAACTACAGCTTCCAAAACTTCACCTTTAAAGGGCCGGAAAACAATAGCTTTATACTTCACAGT